>JARQOC010000003.1:793982370-793992973 GCA_033576535.1 Allobates femoralis | reverse complement strand
CTCTCAAATCCCTGGGGATTTCTCACAAAACAACTTGCTCTCTCTCTTTACTTAACTTCTGGTGATCCCTAGTGGCCGATGTCATTGCAGAACTTGGTACAACATATTTAACATAATTAATTATACCTGCCAACATGCTACTTTGGTGCCCTGCTAACACAGGTAACCACAGACTCACCTACAGCATGGATGGGTTTCCACAGTGTATACACAAACTCAGACAACACTTTCCACCCCGACACAGTAGGGGGAGCTTCACTTGCTGCCTTTAGGCAAGATCCCCTATAAATACTAGCGCTAGGGGCGGAGTTAGTTAGAGTCTACAGATGCTAGAAGAACTGTGAAGACGTACTGGTGTTCGGTGCTGCGTTAGGCCCGAGCCAGTTACCCTGAACAGCCTTCAAGTAGTCCTGCAAGGCCCAAGAGTGGGGTCGGAAGGCGAGGAGAACAGAGAGAACAAAGTGGGAACCGAGGAGCCAGTGTTTGGTTGAACCAAACAACACAGTCCGAGTCTACTGGAGAGCACCTGGTCCAGTAGAGAACACCGGTATACCATGAAGACTTTAGTCTCTCGGATATCTGCGCAGTCACACACCAGGGAGCCAGGCACTGCAAAGGAAAAAGTAACGGTAGTGCATCGAGTGTTACCCGAAGACAGCACAGGTGTAGAGGTAAAGAGCAGAGGAGGCCAGTCAAGGTTTACACAGGGCAAGGGCTTCACACACACGGGGAAAGAGACAAAGAGGCCTTATACCCACTCGCTGTGGAGACCCAGAAGTGCATCCTGAACACCCGGCAGTTCTCTGGAAGTTTACCTGCAACAACACCAGTAACAACACCAGGACAACCAGTGGTGTGTGCGTCAGTTCCTTACCCGCACCCCTGCCTTCCACATAGACTGTCCCGTTGTCCAGCAGCCCAGGCAAATTCTTGCTCCATCCCTCATTATCATCACCAAATACCCCAGGGATCGAGCTCCGCCTGTGGTTAGCTTCACCACCTAGCTGCTTGTCCATCATCCCTGGAGGCCCTACGCAGCGCTGGTGCAGTCACCAGATACCACAGGTGGCGTCACGATAAACTTTATAAACCTTTATCTACATTCCAACACCAACTACCCCTTTTTTTAGTAAGCCCCAGGGCTACAGGTCTGGGCAGACCACCAGTGACATCCCTACCGAAGCAGAGGGCCCAGATACCCGCGTCCCCATACCCTGGGCGAGTCATTTACTTTCTGGTGTCATGAACAGGATCCGTGCCCGGTGCTGCTAGGTATTGTGTGCCGTGTTTAAGACTGTAAATTTGACTATTAAACAGAGCCGACATTACTGCGCTGCAGAGCGGGAAGGAAGGGGGCGTAATGGCTTGCAGAACGCAAAAATCGAACCCTGCCCCACGCTCTGCTGAACACTTCCAAAACCCAGCGGCCTAAGGGTATGTGCACACAGGACGTTTTTTAAGCAGTCCTGAACGCAGCAAAACCTGAGGATCCTAGAGTCCTTGACAGGAGAAGTGCTATGATCTTGCCTGCGTTTTTTGCGCGGTTTTTTGCGCGTTTTATGTCCGTTTTTTGTGCGCTTTTACTGCATTTTTTTAGCTGCGTTTTTTCTATTGACTTTAGCAAAAACGCAGGAAAATAATTAACAAGTCAATTCTTTCCCATCCGCACCAAAAACGCAGGTACTTGACAGTTCTTGACACTTGCAAAACCAATGTGTGGGCACAGCGTTTCTGTGAAATACATTGGTTTTGCTGGGAATCAAAACCAAAGAAACAAATTAGCATAAATTACCATAAAACCAATGGTTTTCTGCTGCAGAAGCCGCAGGAAAAACTCAGCAAAAACGTCCTGTGGGCACATACCCTAATCTAGAAACTCCTTAACTGTTCAACTGTTTAAAGAATGGCCGTGATTCACTAGGGGTGCCCCGAAAATGTCCGGTACGTCCAGCGACGATGAAAATACCTTCGCGAATCACCCCCAAGCGACCATGGCTGCAACTAGTAGAGCCGTCGACCCACCGGGCACAGTAACCCCAATCATGCCGATCCCGCAATCGTATGTCCCGTGTGCTAAGTGATTGCCCCAGTATGATGGCCGCCCGGATATTCTGTCCTCTTTCAAAAGAAAAATCTGCAGCGTGTTGGACATGTACGTCATGACTGGTCAGCAGTGCACAGCTGTTGTATTGGGACAGTTAACTGGTGCAGCAGAAAGAGAGGCTGAATCCTGGTCCAATGCTGAACGTGGATCAGTAGCTGTAATCTTTGAAAAATTAAAAGTTGCTTTTGATGACTGTAATGAGGCTGACATAAGAATGTGCTTCTACCAGTGTTATCAGAAGCCAGAGGATGACATTCGGACCTATGTATGGCGCATATGACCCGCCCAGGCCGGGGTACTCAGAGCTCGGGCACGGTGTCAGGGGGGACACTATCACAGGTGCCTGCACCCAAGTCCATGGCCCTGGGGTCGGTGACTTCTTAAAAATACAGTTTCTATTAGGATAATTTGTGACGCAACCTGTAGTACCTGATAAGGGATCACCAGCGCCGCCACAGTCCCATGGAGGGCGTTGGAATTGCGGCAAGAGTGATATAGCTTCCTACATGTAAAGCTGGGCCTCCGGGGCAGCGTTGTAGTGGGCAGTTCAGAGTAGGGGTTTGTGCCAAGGTAAACGATAGTGAAGCATTCTCTACGGAACACGGGAGCAGGGAGGAATAACACATACACACACCGATGAGTGTCTCTTTACCTTTTTACTGGTGGAAACTGCAGGTAATACGTCCGGAGCACTGTCGGGTGACCAAAAGCACAATTGAACTTCCATACCGAGTCGGTATAAGGCCTCCTTAAGTTCTCTCTCCTGTTTGTTGAAGTCCTGCCCATGTATAACCTGGCTGGCCTCCTCACTTCTCTCTCTCTCTTTCTCCCTGCACGGTCTGCGGGTTACCCACGTTGATTACCGCTGCCCTCTCCTCACTATGGTGTCTGGCTCCATTGATATTGCGTACGCAGGGGGACCGGGTGACTGAAGTCTCCATGGTGTATCGGGGTTTTCTGCTGGCTTGAAGCACTGCTGCAGGTGCGGACCCCTGAAGTCCGGTACTTAACTGGGCGAACCTCCTCTGACTCCTCTACTCCCACTGTCCTCTGCTCTCCAACATTGGAATATATTTATGCAAGATAGATGCTATATTCTTGAAATCCACACTTGGAGAAGCACAATGGCCGGACAGATGGGCTAGTGGTTAGAGGAATTGAACATGTCCATAAGTCTGTCCGTGGGGAAGACTGGGATGGCAAACTTCTGAACAGAGAAAGTTTGTGGATCCTGCGTCTAGGAACAAGATTTCCAGCAGGTTTAAATTCTAAAAGTGATCTCATGTACTTTTATTGATATTTGTGGTTTTATCAACATTCACACAATATCAATGATCTTACTGAGTATATTTCATCTCCCCTTTTATATATAAGGGACATATGCAATAAAATTATGAACAACTCTATATCTGTTTTTCTGCACTTGAACTATACATATTGTGTTTTGACTAATTGTGATCTTTCTGTGTACAACTTATTTTAGTGTAACAATTTATTGTCATATCATGAAGGCAAACATTTGCCATGTCATAAATCTCATTACCATTGTGTTATTATATGAAGGAATGATGTACCTTTCACATTGAACATTTAAGGAATTTTCCTTCTAGGAGTATTCCTTCAGCCTTTCCTTGGATTGCAGGTTGCACTTACAATGGGAACACCATGCCCTAACTTACCTCGTATAGACTGAGGTTTCACACGTGTGCTTACTTGTCTTTTAGGGTATGTGCACATCAGTCGTTTTGTGGGCTGCTTTTGGACGTTTTACGTCGGCGTTTTCCGCTCCGTTTTATGTTAATTTATTTTAATCCAACCCTGCGTTTGGATTAACATGCTAGTCAATGGATTTTAGAAAACTCTGTCTTCACTAGAACGTTTTTCTTCTGGTCGTTTTCAGTCAAAACTGAGTTTTCTCGGTCAAAACTGAGTTTTATCACCGTTTTCCAAAAATAGAGCAAGTGACTTCTTTCCTCCGTTTTTCCACCGCTTTCAGCTGAACAAGTGCACTAAAAACTCAGTTTTCAAAACAGCCGAGAAAAACGCCGAGAAAAACGCTGGAAAACCCGGCGTAAAACGAGCAAAAAACGAGGGACACTGCTGAGCACAGAAAACTCAGTTTCTGCTAAAAAAACCCAGGTTTTTGGACGTTCTGCAGAGATGCACAAACGTCAGATGTGCACATAGCCTAATTGTCAATGTATATATTGTCTGTGTGTCTGTGTTATCGAAACGCGTCTGACCAGGTTGCCCCCGCAAGATGCTGCTTTTAATTTTCATGTGAGCACCAAATAAAGAAATAATCCACTGAGGAAACATGGACCCAGTGTGCTGAACTTCTTTGAATTTGTCTACAGACCTGGTGGTTACCAGACACTTTGACACCTGAGATCGGATCATTGGAGGCGAGGTCGAGCTACCTGTTTGCATCCATTCATTCATAAAAACTTTGAAACAGTACTGCTTTACCTGGATGACGTTATCGTGTATTCAAAATCCTATGAAGACCACCTAACCCATCTAGCAGAGGTATTTGAAGCCTTGTCCAAATACAGGATGAAGCTAAAACCATCCAAATGCCACCTGTTAAATCCGAAAGTTCAGTATCTGGGACACATCATCAGTTCCAAAGGAGTGGCCCCAGATCCAGACAAGGTCACTGTCATCGAGGAATGGCCAAAACCTAAGACTTTCAAGGAAGTACGTCTGTTCCTGGGATTGGTGGGATACTACAGGAGATTCATCAAGGAGTACACGAAGAAGGCTGCTCCCCTGCAAGACCTCCTAGTAGGCCAACCCCAGAAAGGCAAGTCCAGAGATCCTCCATTGGAATGGGGCAAGGAACAAGAAGAGTCATTCAAACAGATGAAAGAGGCCCTAACAGGTGAGGAGATCCTGGCTTACCCCGACTACAACCTACCATTCCTGTTATACACCGATGCCAGTAACGTGGAGTTAGGAGCTGTACTCTCCCAGAAGCAAGAAGGCAAGGAAAGAGTGATTGCCTATGCTAGCAGAAAGCTTCGCCCTACGGAAAGGAACCCTGAAAACTACAGCTCGTTTAAGTTGGAGTTCCTGGCCTTGGTCTGGGCCGTCACAGAAAGATTTAAGCATTACTTGGCATCGAACAAGTTTACTGCCTTTATGGATAATAATCCCTTGACCCACCTGGAAACTGCAAAATTGGGAGCCATGGAACAGAGATGGATGGCCAGATTATCCAATTTGATGATGGGAATGCAGGTGTGTCACGGTCCGCGCTGCTCCAAGCTCCAAGTTACAGGTGCTGTTAATTACACAAATTAGAGAAGCATCACATGATTTTTCTAACAGTGCCAATACTTTTGTCCACCCCCTTTTTTATGTTTGGTGCGGAATTATATCCAATTTGGCTTTAGGACAATTCTTTTTGTGTTTTTTCATTGAAGACAAATTAAATGAAGATAATAATACCAAAGAATTTGTGATTGCAATCATTTTCAGGAAGAAACTGAGTATTATCTGACAGAATTGCAGGGGTGTCAATACTTTTGGCCACAACTGTATGTATTTCCATGTTGGCTGTCTGTTTTTATGCTTTGTTTTGTATTCCTCTGATTTTTATATAGTATACAAATTTTTAAATATGAATTAATATAGATATTTAATTGTATTACTTCAAAGTGTGACATCATTTTTGTAAGAATATAACAATCATTTGTGCCTACTCTACCGTATTTTTCAGACTATAGGACGCACTGCCCCACAAGAGAAAAAATTGGAAGGAAAGTGTGGGTGCATCTTATAGTCCAAAAATACCTGGCTTGCTGTAGTTGGAGGGTAGAAGCGGTTACTGTGAAGTGGGCCACAGGAGGCAGGAGCAGGGTTGTTGCTGCTGCAGGAATCCGGTGTCTGGGGCGAACACATTTGTTTGCTATTTAAGAAAGTGAATATGCACTGCTCCCCAGACCATAATCCCGAACCCTCTCTGCACTTAAGCCAGCACCAACTGGTGGGCAGGATGATAGGTATGAGAAGCAGTGAATATTCACTTTACATTAGCCGCAGCTGATATCAGCATGCCTCTGGGGGTACATGGCACTGATGTTGTGCACTGCCCATCACCTACATGCCTAAGTCAGTTACTGTCATCAAAGGAGGACGCCGTGCATTAAGGGATCAGAGGGAAGGTGAGTAGAGTCTTGTATTTTTTATATGTGTGGCATAATGGGGGACAGATATATCAGGATGGGGAACATATATACAAGGATAATCAACATATATACCAAGATGGACCCAGGATGGTAATCATATATATCAGAATGGGAAAATATATACCAAGATGGAGGCCACATATAACAGGATGGAGGACATATATACCAGGAAAGACATTTTATTGGGGACATATATACCAGGATGAGGGACATATATACTGGGGTGGGCCCAAGTTGGTAATCATATATACCAGAATGGCAACATATATACCAGGATGAAGGTCCTATATACCAGGATGGAGGACATATATGCCAGGAAAGAGCCCAGGATAGGGCACATATATACCAGGATTGGAACATATACACCAGGGTGAAGGACCTATATACCAGGATGGAAATCATGTATATGAGGATGGGCCCAGGATGGTGGTCAATATACCGGGATGCAGGACATACAGTATATACCAGAATGGATGGCATACAGTAAGTATAGAACTGTGGGACTTTATTCCACTATAATTGTGTCAGCAGCAGAGCCCTTCTATAACAGTGTGTCATAAACACATTTTACGCTTAAATGTTCTCTCAATATATTTTGCTTCTCTTAAACCTAGGTGCACCTTATGATCCTGTGCATATTATGGCCCAAAACAAATATAACATAATAAGACAAATTCCCTAATGATTTGTTTTATAAAGTTTCAGAACTTTTGATGCTGGACAAATTATTTAAAAAAATAAAAAAAATCTCCAAGTTTAGTATAAGCGCTCCCCAGTTTCCTATTTAAAGAGCTCAAGCTGGTCACAATGAATTCAGTTGTCTCTTAACTTTGCTTTACAACTGTTTTCTTTAATGTGTTTTCTTCAGTATTCCCAAACTTCTTTCTCTCAATGTCTGTATCAAGTAGAAACAAATCCTCAAATAACTATGAAGCAAAAGGCTGCGCTGCTCAGCAGATCATTAGAACGGACAGTCTTGTGCCTTGATCAGACGCCGTTGCGTGAATGGGAATGGCATGTTCCTTCCCTTAGGTTATTTTGAAACATCAACAGAACAGAGAAAAGTAATTATCTATGGTAGAACACAGTTACAGTGTAAAATTAACAAATCTAACTAATCTGTTACATATGAACATATTCCCTGCAGTAAATTATAGCATCATAGGTATCAAAGGTAGAGTTGGAAGGGACCTCCTGGGTCATCTGGTCCAACCTGGGTCATCCAAGTCATCGCTTCTTGCAGAGATCCTTACCTGCTGTACAGCTATGTCAGTGTCGGTGATGGAGTAAGGGTGCCTTCACATTAGCGTTCCCCTCCGCAGCGTTCTGCGGAGGGAATCCGCAATGTGAACACAGCACCGCAAGCCCCTATGTTTTAGAATGGACATGTTGTGTCCTGGTGCATCTGCCTGCGCACAAATCACATATGGGAGTGAATGGGTGCGCACGGTCATGCACTGTCAAGCGCAGCACCGTGCGCTCCCATTCTAAAGATAGGAGCTGGCGGCCACTGCGCAGAACGCTGCGGAGGGGAACACCAATGTGAAGGCACCCTAAGGCAGTCATGTTAACGTGCCGATCTGGTGACATTTCTGTAGGATTTGTTATTCAGTCAATCTAGAGCACCTGAGCACATGACATTACGATGATTGAATCTATAATTGGAAGGTTTAGGATCCACTAAAGGCCCCCATACTCATTAAATAAATATCTGCCAATACTGCTAATTTCAGCTGGACCAAATGACCATCTGATGTGTATGGAGACCTCCCGACTATCCACTGACAGATAACGTCAAGGGAGCAAATTATATGGTTACTGGAATTTCAATGGTCAATCCTTTTGTTTTCAGGGCAGATAAGCCACCGTCAGAGGTGATTGGCAGCAGCTTTTTTTCTCTCGGTCCAGCTGAGCGCTCATGTATATGGTAGAGTCAGAGATACCTATTTGCTGTACAGATGTTTTGACGACATATATCTTATGTATATGGTATGCTTAAATGGGCATGATTTTACTGTAACTCCACTCAATCCCCTCTGAGTGACTCCTCTCCACTGAAAGAGTTAGCAAGGGAAAGGCTATACAATGGAAAATCAAAGGATATGTTTAAAGGGAACCTGTCAGCAGATGTTTGCAATATAATCTGAGGACAGCATAATGTAGGGGTTAAACACAGGTTTCAGCGATGTGTTACCTTTCAGGCTATGTGGTGTTATTTCCACCCCATGAACATTTTATCACCATGAAGTTATTACTGACTGGACTACAGGGTTTATGAGCAATTGTCCACCCACGCCTCCTCCTCTGACAAGCAGCTCACTGTCACTGTACAGAGTACACAGAGAGCTGTGGCGTGGGCGGGGTTAACTCACTGAGCTCTGCTTCATGTTCCGTCTAAGAACTTTAATTGTGTCATAACTGTTGCACCCAGTAAACTAAACTACAGCTGTATCTCAATGAATTCGAATATCATCAAAAAGTAATTTTTTTCAGTAGTTCAATACATGAAGTGAACGCATATATTATATAGTCATTACAAACAGAGTGATCTATTTCAAGTGTTTATTTGTGTTAATGTTAATGATTATGGCTTATAGCCAATGAAAATCCGAAGGCCATTATCTCAGAGGGAGGATAACACTGAGCTGACAAGACATCAAAGGGTGAATATAATATTGATTTTATAAGTCAACGTGTTTCAAACCTTAATGTTTCTGTACTGGAAACACACGGGTATGTGCATATATATTGGATACACTGTGTCCTGAGGGAAGCCGCTGGTGATCGCAGGGTCTATGCAGCCGCCCTGTGCTCACGATCTCCATTTGGGGCAGTGCAGCTTTTCCCTACAGTCACTCGCCAACATGGCATCCAACTCCGCAGCAATAAAATAACTTTCTGCAGAGATGCGGAAGCCCGACAACCTGCACCACAGGTGAGATATCGCTGCGGAGGGGAGAAGCACAGTGGGCATGAGATTTCTAGAAATCCACTGTGCTTGTATTGTTGAATGCAGCGTTTCTGATGCAGCGGTAATACACTGCATCCAAAACACTGCTAATACTAATCGTGTGCACACAGCCTAGTGGTCAGTGACCGTGTGAAAAATTATAAATGTGAGCATCACAATATCCATAATCCTCCATCTTTTGCAACACATTGGATCTCCCACAAAAGACGCCTTTGTATGAGTGCATGACCCCCATGAAATGTTACCCATTAAACGGTACCTGTACTAAATGTTGTTGTTTTCAGTCCCATATCTAGAGATATTGAAATCAAGGCGGTACTGTAAAAAAACCATAGAACTGTTTCTTTTCTGTCTCACCCTGACAAAACAGAGTCTGAAATATATTTTGTTCATTTGGAGAACACGAGTAAGATGGAAACATACTTTTATTTTACTGACACTTTTCTGCAAATTGGAACATTTTTGTTTAAAGGCTAATTATGTTTCCATCAGGTTTTATGATAATAAAAGTCAAAGGCAGAAATAGAGGAAAGAAAAGATGTCAGGGACAGGATTTAAAATGGTATTTTTCAGATCTTGATTCCGTTCAGCACTAATTTTCCAGAACACATACAGTAATTGGAAAGCAATTAGTCATCCCTTTCAGCCCTATGTTTATAGTCAATTTGCTTAACTACTGCATGTATTTCTGTCTTGCCCTTCGTCTTCCAGGTGTTACTGGTTTCCATCTAGCTCCGAGCAAAGTGATATAAAAAAAGTGCATTTATTTTAACTATATTTTTCTATTAAAACCATAAGTCCTTGGGTCGACCTCTTCTTTTGAGTTCTGTATAACCAATTTTTAGCTCTGTATGTTTCTTCTATCTTATCTAATTACCAAAGGTGACAAGATTGAATGGTTGGCATTCAACCTACAAACTGCAGTGAACCTCTCCTAGTGTATCCTCACCTATCCCTTGTAGACTGTGAGCCCTCATGGGCTGGCTCTTCTCTTCTCACCTACTGTATCTCCCCCATCACTTGTAGACTGTGAGCCCTCACAGGCAGGGTCCTCTCTCCTTACCTACTGTATCCTCACCCATCCTTGTACACTGTGAGCCCTCACAGGCAGGATCTTCTCTCCTCACCTACTGTATCTTCACCATCCCTTGTAGACTGTGAGCCCTCATGGGCAGGTCCTCTCTCCTCACCTACTGTATCCTCACCCATCCCTTGTAGACTGTGAGCTCTCACAGGCAGGATCCTCTCTCCTCACTATTATATCCTCACCCATCCCTTGTAGACTGTGAGCCCTCGTGGGCAGGGTCCTCTCTCATTTACTGTATCCTCACCAAT
>JARQOC010000003.1:793879574-793982270 GCA_033576535.1 Allobates femoralis | reverse complement strand
CAGAATCACAACTACTTCCTCTTGACCCGGAGTATATAAGGGAGCTGGTTTAGCTCCCCCTCCTGGCCCAGAGGTGCTAGTGTAGTGTGTTGTGGGGAGGGAACCCGTGTGATGTTACCGTGGCACATTAACCCCTGGGGTGCCATATAACCCCAGCCTGAATCTGCAGGGCAACCCATTAACAAGGGTTTATTTCTTCCTCAGCCCTCAACAACGCTGAAGAGGATGTGAAGCATTAAACATTTCCTATTTAAACCAATGGGCTGCCCAAGTAATAAATAGATGTCAGGTCCTCCAGAGAGAACCCCTTTTTATAACTACTCCCCTGCCCTAGCTAAGGCTGCATTCACATGTGGTTTTGTTTGTTGTTTTGTTACAAAGACCGGCTTCACACCACGTTTTTTTCGAGTCCAGGGCTGTCCGATGTGAACCTGACAGCCCCGGACCCAATTTTGGACATAATGTAGCCCTATAGTGTCGGATAGGGCCGGATGGCAGTGATTTGCCATCCGGTTTTATCTCTGTCTGGCAGCATCAGGCTGCATTCGATTTTTGCCCCGGACACAAAATCGAAGCTTGCAGCATTTTTGTGTCCGAGGCAAAAAGTTAATTAAAACTGGATCCTCCTGGATCCAGTGCGATCTGGCGACCATCAATAATTGAGTCTATCGGCGCCGGATCGTGCCGGATCTGACAGAAAATTTGATCTGGCTGCAGGATGCCGGGTGCTGAAGTTCAGCGGTGCCCAGCGCTGAACTTCAGCACCTGGAGAGCTTCTGGCTGAGATTCCAGAACCAGATTTCCAGATTTTGAAATTTCAGGTCCTGGACAGCAGCAACAGCCGCGCAGTTGTGAATCTGGCAGAAAACAGGATCGGCATATTTGCCCTCCAGTTCTGTTTGTCTGGAGCTGTCAGGCTGTGTCTGATGCTTCCTGCTAAACACCAGACACAGCCTGACAGCTCAAAACCGTGGCTTGAAGCCAGCCAAAGGGGAAAAAATCCTTCTTCATTAGTGTCCTGAATCTAATTTGTAAACATTTTTTGACCATTTTCATGTACACAAAAAAACTTTTTTCGTTTTTTCGCGGCCACACCTGCCGCAAGTGCCTCAACCACAACTATACCGCACTTGCCGCACCTGCCGCAAGCCCCATAGACATTGCATGGGGCTTTCCGCAGGTGAACCGAAAGTGTGATGGTTAGGCGGCAGATGCGGGTTTTTTACCGCAACTGCCGCGATCAGCGTAAAACGCTGATGTGAAAGGAGCCTAACCTGACATAGTAATTGAAAAGCTGTCTTTTCTCCCAGGGATCGGCTTATTTGAATTTGACGTAGATACTAAAACATTATTACCAAAAGTTTGAAAATGTTGAGTTTCCATTTACAATCTACAGTGTAAATTCACCAAGCCCATTAGGATTTACTCTTAATGTTGGCTTGATTTAAGGTAAATGGCATCGCAGTGTGCAAATAGCATAGTATGTTACAAATGCTGCAAATGGGTTTAAGGTAAATGTTACGCCACTGCTGGATTCTTAGGTAGGATTCTGGAAAACAAATAATTCATTCACTTCTTGCATTTACCTTTTTTTCACTCTCAGCAGAAGTTTACTGGACTTTCCATAGAATAATATAGTAATAGCAGCAAGAGGAACTGTAATCTGCGGTGCTGGGAATGTATTCATTCTAATGACGGTATATTTTCTAACCAATACACAGACCCATAAGGGACTCATGAAAAGTTCTAAATGCTCTCTAATCTACAACGGCTATAGAACTGAATACAACATATTGCTTTATATAAAGAAGGCCTGTTATATGCCATATTTTTTTGTTTGGTGTAAATGCAACTGTTCTCCTTCCTTAGTTATGGCCTCCTATTCCCAATATGTAAAGCTAGTCTTTTTATCTGAGGGGGCTGGGTCCTACATTTGTCACTGTGAAAGATTTTAGAAGAACCACGCCCAGGTGGCTAAAAAGACTGGTTTTATATTCAGAGAAGAAGAGGCACAAGAACAAAAGAAAAACATTCCAGATTCAGGAGAACAGTGGCATTTACCTTAGATAGACGGATCACATATTTAGGACACATGACAGATCCTCAATAGGTAGCTTTTTCAGACTGGAGAGGTCTCATTATAGCATTCTTCAGCCTTTAGTCTCTCCCCAATTTCCAATGTTAGTGAACTTATCTTGTAAAGATCCTCAGTCTGCACTGCACAGAATGGCGCCAAAACTCTTCCTTTTATGTGCACACTACCGTTCCTCATAACAGAATATCAAGCATAACCAGTCCTCTGTAACATTAGTATCTATCATCTAGAACAGTTCCATTCCATGATCAGACAAGCATCCACACATTCGATGGTGCCATAGGGAACTGTAATGTAATATGTATCCAGGTGACCTTCTACTTCCACTCACATGACCTAAAAAAAAAACATAAGCACAGTGACCCGCCCCAGGATATGGGATACTCAAAACCAGGCGTTTAGTTCAAGGGAAATTTCACTGGGGCCTGTTGCCTGGTCCTGTGGTCCTGGGGGTCACTTAAAAGAAAGGGGAAAAAACAGTCAATAAAAATAAAATAAAAGTGTTTTATGACACCACCTACGGAGGAGCAGGATCCTCGGGCAGTTGTAATACTTTATGTACAGTCTTTACACAGGGAGGCAGCTTACCACACAGCACAGTCACTTGGCTTTTTCACTGCAGCAAGTATGCGGCTCATCAGGCGCAGGCAAATAAAGTATTTCACAGTATTTAGCTCTGAACGAGTTTACGGGCAGTTCTTTAAGGCAGGTTGACAGATAACACAGTCTTTTCGGGTCTTTGTGGCCTGGGTAGTCACCAGAGAACCAGCACGACTCACTTAGGACCCTCGGTGGTGTGCCTGCCGTTCCTTTCCAGTCCCTCACTGCACTCTCTCCTGTCTCCATTCAAGCGCTCCCGCGAGCAGAGCCTCGAGTCAACTCCCACGGATCCTCTCTGGAGGACTCCTCTCCGGATCCCCTGGACCGTATTTGGTGCCTTTTTAAGGAAGTGCCGGGCGTTCGGACACGAATTCCTCAATAGATTTATAGTGCACGACCAATAAACGTTCTTTCAATGCTAAAGGACACAGCCATTTTTGTTTTTGTGCTTTCATTTTCTTCTCCTTTTCTTTCAATATTTAATTTTTCTGTCTACCTACTTGAAGTACAGGTTCTGAGGATACAACAGTACCGAACAGGACAACACAGTAGTGAATTTTATTTAAATTTTAGATTTATTATTAAACAACTGGGACATGGCTCAAAGCAGAAGAATAAGTAAGCAATACAATGGATCACAGAAAAATCAGGTGTGCATAAAGTACCGTATACAGAAACATTTATTTACTGAATAATGTCTAATATGGCTAACCAAGCAATGCATACTTTCCTAAATCACAATCGGTAACCCCAGGATAAAATACAGACAGATATTTGTGTACATCAACGTCACTATCTAACAGAGTCAATTTGTCACGTCACCGTCAGACTCGGTGACTATTATTCCTGCCCTGGCCACTTGGCGGCACTGGATTACTTCGGCTAGTGGTGCCGGTGATAGGGGCCATGTCCTCATCGGGACCTGCTCCTTTGGTTACTGCCTCTCTTGCTGGGCAACGCCATGCTCCTCCTGTGGGTGATGCTGGCTACAGGAGAGAAGTACCTGCAGAGGCGTCTGGTAGGTGCAGGCTTCGTTCCTCTATCAGAAGTGGGGTGATTGGTACCAGTCGTGCATCACCATCTGGCCTGGTTGTAGGGGCAGTCCGGATGAAGTCATCAGGCTGTGAGCTCCAGCCTATGAGAGGAAACCGCGCCCTTCAAATACCTTGGGACCTGCCCTGCAAACCACCAGATATATTCTTGTTTTTTCCCAGCTATCTAGTTTGTACTCTATTATATTGATTCTGATCTTGCCTGGATTCTGACTCTTCTACCACCTGACGATTTTGCACTTTTGCTGCCCTCCCGGTTTTTGACACTGCCTTCTGACTACACCTTTGGATCCCGACTTGGTCTATTCCCTGACCTCCTAGCCTTGTCTCTTCCTGGCAACCTCCCTCACCTATAGGTAGCTACCTCCTGGGCTCCGCTATAATTTCAAATCCCTGTATAGGGGTAAAAGGGTCTCGGGTGCTGCCTTACCAGCAGCTCAGCCTTTGCAGCGGACAGTTGTTACACAATTCTGGTCAATCTTATTAAATTATAAAATATTACGTTATGATGACAGCACACGATTTAGAGAATATTCCGCTAGCAAATAAGTCCAATTATAATAATTATAATAATAATGGAGTTTGGGTTCAGCGCACTAGATGTTTGACTTATAGCTATCAATAACTAAAATCAATAGATTGATGGTAAAAAAAACTTTATTTGTTGTATTTAAAATTGATAACACTTTAAAAACGATATAATTAAATATATTAAAAAGAAAGTCTTTATGTAAAATATACACCCGGTTGGAGCTTTGAATGGTTTTGCTCGGTCCCAAATTTTAAGCGCACTTCCACGATCTTTTATGGGAGATATTTTAGACCGGGTCTTGATGTGGTTAATTGCTTGTTCAGGTAGGCCTTTGCATTACTTAAGGTGAGTGTTGAAGTGCCTAAAAATATGAAAAATATAATTAATTCCTGAAGTGCTGGTGGTGTATGTTTGGAGATTAACATCCAAATAAAGGATGGAATGTGAGTTGTTGACTAATTGGGCTTCCGATAATCCTCTACTTATGGGGAATAGGGGGAAGGCTGTTTTGCCTCTTTGGATCTACAATGATATTCAGATATTAAAAACGAGAAAAGATATGGTTATGTAGTATACTAACCATCAATCTATCGACCTGTGTCGTGGCTTAAATAGGTATGGCAGCCTAAAATTGTCCTATAAAGATAGAAATGGTATTTTGTAATCTATAATAAACTGTTCAATAGTTCAATTGCCACTTCACAAAAGTTAAACTACGTACCTGTGGTATGTAGTATGCTGTAATTAACTTTCTTTCCCCTTATAGTCTATTTTGCATTTTGATGTCTCTTAATCTAAAATTTCAAAAAGATCAAAAATGTTTCATGGGATCATTTATGTGGGCAAAAAATAAAGAAATAAACTATAGGTTAGGTTGTTGGGACCTGCCAATGATTCTTATCTATTATATAATCGCGAATAGCTTTTTTGCCCCTTCCGGTGCTACTTCCGGCGTGGTCATGTGGATACGTTCTAACTCGACTCGCAATGGCCGCTGCGCGGCCATTGCGAGTCTCAGGCACACGGCGAAGCATTGCCCGCGTAGCGGGCATTGCCAGCCATTGCCCACCCACACCCCGCCGATGCCGCCCGCGCTGCCTCCGCTCCCCGCTCCCCGCTACCCACATCTCGCCTGGGGATCATGGAGCGGAGGCGGCGCAGCCGCCTCCGCTCCCGCTACCCACAGCCCACCTGCGACTATGGAGCTGCCCCTGTGCCTCCCCCCCAGCCCCGATCCACAGCCCAGCACCGCTCCCCAGCCCCGCACCGCCCCCCAGCACCGCACACCCCCAACGCCGCACAGACCCCCCCTCACTGCCCGCACACCTCCGCCGCCAGCCCCCATCCACAGCCTAGCACCGCCCCCCAGCCCCGCTCCCCAGCACCGCTCCCCAGCACCGCAATGTCCGCACCCTCCCCCCATATGTCCGCACCCCCCCATTATGTCCGCACACCCCCACATTATGTCCGCAGACCCCTCCCATATGTGCTCACACCCTCGCCCCCCATATGTCCTCACACCCCCCCACAATATGTCCGCACACCCCCCCATATGTCCGCACCCCCCCCAGACCCCCACAATATGTCCGCACACCCCCCCATATGTCCTCACCCCCCAACCCACCCCAATATCTCCTCACACCCCCCAAAATATGTCCGCATGCCCCCCATATGTCCTCACCCCCCCAAACCCCCCAATATGTCCTCACACCCCCCCACAATATGTCCTCACACCCCCAAACCACCCCAATATGTCCTCACACCCCCCACAATATGTCCTCACACCCCCAAACCCCCCAATATGTCCTCACACCTCCCCACAATATGTCCGCACACCCCCAAACCACCCCAATATGTCCTCACACCCCCCACAATATGTCCGCACACCCCCCCATATGTCCTCACCCCCCCAAACCCCAATATGTCCTCACACCCCCCACAATATGTCCTCTCCCCCCCAAACCCCCCAATATGTCCTCACACCCCCCACAATATGTCCGCACACCCCAAACCACCCCAATATGTCCTCACACCCCCACAATATGTCCGCACACCCCCCCATATGTCCTCACCCCCCAAACCCCAATATGTCCTCACACCCCCCACAATATGTCCTCTCCCCCCAATATGTCCTCACACCCCCACAATATGTCCCCCCCACAATATGTCCTCTCCCCCCCAATATGTCCCCCCCCACAAATATGTCCTTTACCCCCAATATGTCCTCACACCCCCCACAATATGTCCTCTCCCCCCAAACCCCCCAATATGTCCTCACACCCCCCACAATATGTCCTCTCCCCCCCAATATGTCCTCACACCCCCCACAATATGTCCCCCCCCCCGACGCCGTAGATCACTTACCTGTCTTCATGACATCTGCTTCGTCTTCTTTCTTCCTCCAGCGAGCTCCGGGTCCTCGATGTTCCCTCTTCGGTGTGCTCCGCTGACTGACGAATAAAGATGGCCGCCGCGAGTTTCTGGAAGCCCCGCCCACGGATCCAAATCGCACCAATCACATTCAAATACACACCAACCAATCACATTCAAGGCTCATTCATACATTTTTATCAATGGGAAAAAACACTTTTACTATTCCACTACGGCCAATCAGATTCGCGCCTCATTCATCCATGTTTCTCAATGGGAAAAATTCACTACATTTAAAGACAATAAAAATAAATAAATACACATAAAAATATTTAAAAAAACAAATAAATTCACTTAAAATAACAAATAATAAATAAATTTAATAATAATAAAAATACTAAAAAAAAAAAATAAAAACAAATAATATAAATAATAAATAATTAAATAAAAAATAATAATAATAAAAAAAAATTCATATATAAAATGAATATATTAATTACATTAACTAATTAATAAAAAAAATTAATCTAATACAAATAAATTGAATTAAAATAAAAAAATTAATATACAAATAATAAAAATAATAAATAATAAAATAAATCAAAATTAAAAAAATAAATAAATAAAATAAAAATATATATAATTAAAATATTAATAACATTAACTAATTCTAAGAAAATCAAATTACTCAAATAAAAAAAAATTCAATTAAAATAATAAAAAAATATTATAAAAATATTAAATAATAAATAATTACAATAATAAATAATAAATAATAAAAAAAAATATTCCATATAAAAATTCATAACATTAACTAATTCTAATAAAATAAAACAAATAAATAAAATATTCATAACATTAAGTTATTCAAAAAAAATGTAAATAAAAAAAAAAAAAATAATATAGCTACTATAATCTAATTAATGCACGTTCTAGAATCCCGATGCATTTGCATCGGGCTCACAGCTAGTCTCATATAATATGCAACACTAAATCCGACATTATTTATTGAGTACCCTGAAAGGGTGACGTGTTTTAGCATTTTTTGTGCAATAGAGTTAATTGTGTACAATTGTTTTCAAGCTAAGGAGGTAATCATATACTTCATAGGTATTTATTGCTCCTTTATATAACATTTATCCCTAACTTATCCTTTACAGCATGGTACTTACCCTATCTTATCATAATAGTTGTTTGGCATGTAAATGAACTTGAGCGCTGCTAAATGATTACTTACCCGTGCATCCGGGGATGTTAGTTACTGCTGGGGAGGTCTGCCGATGGTTAGGAGCAGATATCCTGCAGCGGTGCCCGCTTGTTCAGCGTGGCTGCGGACCGCTCCAGGAGACTTCCTGGATGCGGCTCTCTGTAGTAGTCACGTGCTCTCTCTGTCACTGCGTCACCTGACCAGCGGCGTCAGAGTATTGCTAACATCAGCAGGGGGTGGTGGCTGAAGTCAGTGTTAGGAGCTGTAGCTAAGAGTTGCTAGGGAAACAGTCGCACGTCTGGCTATTGACTGGTTTCGAAGGGTACGCACTTCTTCATCAGGATGGTCAGAACCTGTTGGTCTCTTGTTTTATATAGCGTCCCCTCATCAACTTAATTGTTGTGGTAAATCAAATAGCCGCTGCTCAGACAATTATAATGCCATATTATCATATCTATATACTTTAGTTGACTGTGACAATAAACTCAGATGATGATAGCCATGGTAGTCTATATTTATATTATTGTATAAGAGATCACCTCCATTGGTTTAATTAATATAGTTATGCAATTATTATGTGCCGATTCATTATCATATAGTAGAGGAATTATTTGCCGCATTATTATATCTTATGATGTATTATACACTACTCAATCATATTTTCTTCCCATTTCTTCCTCATTTTATCTGTTATTTAGTACCCTCACTTTATGTATCCTCCCCAATTTTATTATACTTCTATATTTCGCTATTTCTCTTTCCTTCATACCCACTATTACATGGGATGTCAAAAGAGGGTGAGTGTTTGGAGATGATAA
This sequence comes from Allobates femoralis, assembly GCA_033576535.1. Taxonomy (NCBI): domain Eukaryota; kingdom Metazoa; phylum Chordata; class Amphibia; order Anura; family Aromobatidae; genus Allobates; species Allobates femoralis. The sequence goes on along the minus strand of JARQOC010000003.1, from coordinate 793,973,596 downwards.
TACCTTCAGAAAATGAACAATGTCTATAGTCTTATAATTCATAATTCAATAATTAAGCCACTTGAACTGAGGATTTAGGTGGAATTTTTGCACGTATAATTATTTTAATCCAAACAGTTGCATGTCATGGTTGAGTCCTGTTGGGACGAGGGAATTAAGGTTATATATCCATCGGGTCTCTGCCCGAGACATCCTCTCTATATGGTTGCCCCCTCTCCAATGTTTTTGGATCTGTTCTATGGTGAAAAAATGAGAATTTTTACATGAGGAATTGTGGTATTCTTTAAAATGCCTGCTGAGGGGGAGTCCTAAAAAGCTTTTTTCAATATTCCTTACATGCTCAGCCATTCTGGTGGCCAGCATTCTTGATGTCCTCCCTATATACATTTTGTTGCATGGGCACTTCAAGGCATATATAAAATATCTCCCATAAAAGATCATGGAAGTGCGCTTAAAATTTGTGACCTAGCAAAACCATTCAGAGCTCCATCCAGGTGTATATATTACACAAAGACTTTCTTTTTAATATATTTACCGTAATTATATCGTTTTTAAAGTGTTATCAATTTTAAATACAACAAATAAAAAATGTTTTACCATCAATCTATTGATTTTAGTTATTGATAGGTATAAATCATACATCTAGTGCGCTGAACCCCAAACCCCATTATTATTATAATTATAAAGCTTTTGAGGCCTTCTAAGCCATAGAAGAACTATCACACGGAGTTCTTTAGGGGTTTACTAGCAGCACACGGGAGTAAAAATAGAAATATTACCCCTGGTAATAAATACGCCAGCTCCAGTGTTAACTAGAAACTAATAAAATCCAATTATAATAATTATTTTACATCATTAAGTGCTGCACAGCTAATCAAGAAGTAATGGCCGGGGCGTGACCTGGAGTCCAATGACGCAGGTCCTATAATCCGGAGCTCCGGCAGCTGACCCGATAAGCGGCACCATCCAGCGTTCCCATATCTCCCACCTTCGGCTTACCAATGGCGAATTAGCGCTACACTGACAGGGAATGCCGACAGCTTCATCTAGGCGCTGCGGAAAACTGCAAAAGGTGACTGATTTTTTCCCAGTGGAGAGGCCTCCAGCCTCCACTTCCAAAATGGCAACAGCTGCAGGGTCCCCTTCTACCTCCTCCCGTGCCTCCTGCAGCCCTGAGGAGCGCGCTGCCAGGGAAACTGATGAAGATGCTGCGGCGGTGAATCAGCAGTGCCTGCGGGGGCTCCTGGAATCACTGAGGAGGTCCCTGCAGGGGGTCATGGGGGACTTGATGGGAGAAATCCGCCATGACCTCACAGCATTAAGTGAGCGTACTCACCCCATTGAGGACAAGATGGCTGAGTATGCCACCGCTCATAATGAACTGGTCAAAGATCATGCTGAGCTGGAGAGGGAGATGAAACAGGCACATTTGAAAATCTGCAATCTGGAGGATAAACTGAGAAGGGGGAATGTAAGAATCAGGGGTATTCCTGAGTCTGCTGATGCTGAAGACCTGAGGAACACTGTGCTGGCGTTTCTGCAACAGGTCCTCCCTGATTCCCCTATGGGGGACTTGGATATAGATAAAGCATTTAGGATCCCCAAACCCTCACATATAGATAAAAAAACTGCCAAGGGACATCCTGGTGACTTTCTACATGGCTAAAACAGCTGATTCTATTCTAAAAAGTAAGAGGCAGAAGCCTTCCCTTGCCGGACAGTATTCGGAGGTGTCCGTTTTCCCGTACCTTCCTGCTGGCACGCTCACCAGACAGAGGGAGTTTGCCCCATATTGCCAGACCCTACGTGAAAAGGGCATCATGTACAGCTGGGGCTCACCAGTAAATATTAGATTTCGCTACAAGGGATCGACGCAAGTGTTTCATTCCCCTAGTCATCTGGGAAAAGCCATGAAGGAAAGGAATTTAATCCCGGCTGCGGGCCATTTATCATCATTATCACCTCGACCGAGACCTAAAGGCAACACCCAAAGGCGCTCTGTAGAGCAGGACTGGTAAAAAGCTGGCTAACTGCTATATTCATGAAGATCGAGTTGTCTGCGGGACTTTCCTGGAAGACTGTATACCTGTCTACCCCCTCTGTGTCCCAGGGAGATTCCTGGTGCTTTGGAGGGTCTGTATTTTACCTGACCGGGTCTTGTGGTTCACCAGCTCGACAAGGTCGGGGAGGAATCCAAGGGTCTTAAATATATATGTGGAGACTTTAACATTGTACCTGACCGGTCCCTGGACTGCTCTAGGAGAGGCCTTCGAGGGGGATGTGACCGAGGGTCGGATTGCCGTGAGATGCGCTTACACGACGTGCGGCATTATCTCCATGCGAAAGGGATTTTTCCTTCTTCTCGCACAGGCACGGGTCATATTCAAGAATCGACTACTTTTTGGTGGATGACAATTCACTGTCGACCTGAATCCGTGCGGGGGTGGGTCTAGTCACTTGGTCCGACCATGCCCCGGTCTCTCTTGAGATCGATCTTGGATGTCAGCTGCCTCCCCCCTGGCGATGGAGGACTAAATGCGAGCATACTCGCCAACCAGAAAACTGTTGAGGTATTCAAACGTAAATTAGATTACTTTTTTCACATTAACGACAATAGCGCGGTTGGGGACGACATATTTTGGGAGGCACATAAGGCTTTAGTGCGTGGGATCTTTCTGCAAAAGGCCTCCCAACTTAGAAAGGAAAGGGACAGACAAACAGCAGGTTTAATCCTCTGCCTCCAAACCTCAGAATTACAAAACAAATCCTGTCCCTCTCCTCATGGCTCCGCTCTACTTTTAGATGTTAGAACCCAGTTAAGAGCCCTCCTCCTAATACAACACGAAAAGCATCTTAGACGGCTCAAAACGTCATTTTACGAGTTGGGGGACAAAGCTGGGGCGATGTTAGCAAGATGGTTTAAAAAAGGGCGGCGAAAAGTGTAATTGAAAAAATGACTGACCCGTCGGTAAGACTGTACGGAACCTCTTGGATATTGCAGCTATTTTTGCCCAATACTATGAGAAACTGTACAACTTGAAAGATGACCCCAATACCCCACAACCTACCCAAAATGACATTGATGCATTTTTGGGGAATTTGAACCTTCCTGAGGCGTCGAGGGCACAGATTGACATTCTTAATGCCCCGTTTACAGCTCAAGAGGTGGAGATCATTCGCACCACAAAATGTCACTCGGCTCCTGGCCTTGATGGGCTCTCAAATGACTATTATAGAGCATTCCCTCTTCTATTGGCTCCTTGCTTTGTCAAAACTTTTCGCCATTGGCAGCTGGCATGATCGATCCCAGCCTCAAGTCTAGAAGCCACTATTGTGACTATTCCTAAGTCGGGAAAGCCCCCTGACTCTCCGGGTAATTACAGGCCTATTTCCCTCCTAAAATGCTACCTTAAAGTATATGCTAAATTGCTGTCAAACAGATTGCTGAGGGTGGCTCCGGATCTGGTGGACCCGAACCAGGTGGGCTTTGTGTCGGGCAGGTAGGCTCCAGGCGGCTCCAGGCGAATGATAAATCTCATCAAACTGGCAGAATTGAGGGGGTCCCAAATGTATTCCTGTCTCTTGATGCTGAAAAAGCGTTTGAAAGGGTGCACTGGGGATACCTGGAGGCAGTCCTCAGGAAATTTGGGATTTCGGGTCCTTTCCTTTCGACAGAGTTATCACTTTATACCAACCCCAACGCTGGGGTCTTGACCTCGGGGTTTCATTCGCCTGCCTTCCAGATATCTAATGGGACTCGCCAGGGCTGTCAATTCTCACCAGTAATATTTGCTCTGGTGGTGTAACCGCTGGCGCCTCACTCCGAGCCAACCCTCTTATCAGGGGGATTGTGGTTGCTGCTTCCCAGCATGTCGTAGGGTTATATGCGGATGATATCATTATTTCCTGTACGGATATCCCTATCTCACTCCCGGCCATAATGGATACATTGAAATGAAAAAACAGATGAGGTGCAATGAGGGGTACCTATGTAACATAGATTTTATCGTGGGAGTTTTATATATATATCTCCTCACCTTCCTATGTTGTGCACCTCCGCACAACTCCAGTTATCTCCTGAACTCCGGGCACTGCTCTCCCCCACAGCCGTCGCTCCGGCGCTATTCCGGAAGCGACCGTCACGTGACCCACGATTCAGATTTACGTCACCGCAGGTCCTTCTCCTGTTGATCTTAGTTGTCTAGTAACTGGTCCTTCAGCTTGGTAAGTATCCAGCGCTCTTAATCTTCCTCCTTCCGCAGCAGCTCCTACCAGCCCCCCGTCTGGGGGTCCACAATATTACAACAAATATTACTACAAAAAGCGGTCTTGTTGGAGCACTAGGAAGGAGTATAACAGTGAGTCAATTGAAGTATACAACCTCTATTACGTTCATTTATACTTCCACAACATGTTTCGACAGTCCAGCTGCTGTCTTCCTCAGGTGTTATAAGGGAAATTAAAAAACACTCACTTTATAAAGGAAATGGTAATTTCAGCCTAAGATCCTAATAGGTTAATTACAAAATGAAACCTTCATTAACCCTTAATATCCCTACATTCCTAGCAGATCAAATATAAATCCATTCCTCTATATTACATATTATATAGTATCCATAGCAGTGTTTTCCTTGACTGGTCTCCCTGAGATCAGTGAGTGCTTTGTGATGTTGGTCTACCAGGCATTGCTCCCACCTAGCCAGAATCCTACTCCACACTGATGAGGGGCAATACCCCGAAACAGCTGTCTGTGGATGAATACCTGGCTGTTAATTCCCTTGTCATATCCTTAACTCGTAACTGAGTGGGATATTGACTAAAAGGGCCACTTAACATGGTGGTTATGGTGGTCTCCGCAAGGATTCCACCCCAGGGCTAGGTCCTTCCCTGGAGGGATATCTGGCTAGTCCGTGTTTGAGACTCTTAATCGAGGCTCCACGGACTCCATTTGCATATTCAAATTTCCAGGGGGCAATGCATCATGGATTTCACTGTGTGAGCGCTTTAGCCGGCTGCGCGCAGTGTTTTCCTTGACTGGTCTCCATGAGATCAGTGAGTGTTTTGTGATGTTAATTCCCTATATGGCACATGTGTTACACAGTGGCTCTTTTTAATCAGATGTTTATTTTTGGAAATTAAAGATACCAGACGTATGAGGCGAGTTGTGTAAGGCGATTTGTGCATATCTGTGTCTGTCTGTGTGGTGTGTGTCCCTGGGGTGTGTGTGTGTCCCAGTGGTGTGCGTGTGTCCCTGTGGGGGGGTCCCTGTAATGTGTGTTCTTTTGGGGGGAAGGGGTGTCCCTGTGGTGTGAGTCCTTGTGGGGGGAGGGGTGTCTCTGTGGTGTGTGTCCATCCCTATGAGTTCTGTGTGTTCCTGTGGGGTGTGTATCTCAGTGTCCCTGTGGAGTGTGTATGTGTGTATGTCCCTGTGGTGTGTGTGTCCCTGTGTGGTGAGTGCATGTGTCCCCATAGGGTGAGTATGTGTGTGTGGCCCTGTGGGGGGGTGTCTGTGTTGTGTGTGTCTCTTTGTGGTGTGTGTGTTTGTGTTCGGGTGCGTGGTGAGTATCCAATGTTAGGGCTCCACCTTAGCTGTTACTCTTTGTGTGCATGTGGTGTGTATACATGTCCCGTGCGTGGTGAATATTCCATGTCAGGGCCCCACCTTAGTGACTATATGCTGGTATATGCTGTTAGTCTTTGGTGCTGTCATTAAGCCCCTCTCATTCACAACTGTCAACTGGTCACTGTCACTTTCCCTCCATTATGTAGATAGGGCCAAAATTGTTTGGTGAATTGGAACGCGCGGGGTTAAAATTTCACCTCACAACATAGCATATGACGCTCTCGAGATCCAGACGTGTGACTGTGCAAAATTTTGTGGCTGTAGTTGCGAAGGTGTAGATGCCAATCCCCGGACATACATACACACACACACATTCAGCTTTATATATTAGATATAAATCTCAGGCTTGGTGCCAGCTGGCAATTCTCAGCTGAAATGTACTCCTTATTGCACAGTCTGGCACCAGCACTAGAGAAACTGGAAGAGTTGGGTAAAGCTCCAGAAAATGGCACTTCTATGAATGCGCCATTTTCTGGGGAGGCTGTGGGCTGCATTTTGCAACATGGGGGTTAAGAATGCTTGGGCCTCCCCATGCTGAAAATACAAGCCCCCAGCTGCCTAATTTTACCTGTCTGGCAACCAAAAATATGGGGAACCCCATTCTTAAAATCATTGTAAAAGAAGGGCTCCCCTATATTTTTCATTACCAACCAAGGTAAATTCAGCCAGCTGGGGGTGGGTGGCAGCCATAGTTGCCTGCTGTAGCTGGGCTGGTGGTCAAAATACAGCAGAGCCCCATGTCATTAGCGCAAAATACGCAGCAAATACGCACTGTGTGAACAGTGCTGAGTATTTGCTGCATATTTTGGCGGTAACATTGAGGTCTGTGGGTAAAAATTTCGGCAAAATACGCTGCAAGAATTTACATGCTGCTTGTTTTTCTGCTGCAAAAGGTGCAACATTTTTGCTGCAGAAAATCCACAGCATGGGCACAACACTTCTAATTTCCCATACCTTATGCATGGAAGGTGCTGGCAGTTGACAACTATTTTCCACCCCGAGGTGTAACTATAGCAGGTGCATGCCAGTTGCAGTAGCACCATCGCCCTGGTTCCTAAAGAGGTCAAAAGGGTATGCTTAGTCCATTTGAGAACATCAATACTAGACTAGAAGACCTGTGATAGATGGGGGTCCTGTTGGAGATTTTGCATTGGAGCACACAAACTTTAAGTTACACAACTGTTTTTCACCCATCTAACTTTTTTTCTTCCCAGGCATGACAGTGAAACACTGATGGGAACTGATCCCATTGTTTTCTATAGGATCATTCCCTTTCATCTTGCATTTCACTTCTTACGCTGGACCCTTTTAGGCACTAGATTAGAAAGTAATATATTTTCCATTTTCCAATTTGGCCCACTCATTTTGCAGTAAACTCTGGTGTAACATCCTGATGACAACTTGATGCCTTTTTTAGATCAGTTTTCATCAGTTGGGTCTCAAAAAAACTGATGCAAATGGCAGAAATATGTTGAAACACGGCTTACATAGCCAGAAAAAGAAGATTTTGAAATCAGTAATGGTTATAAATAGTGAAAACGATGTAAGGATATGTGCACAACTGCACACCTCTAGTATTTGTAACAGATTATTCTGCTTATAAAAAATATAGTGAAAAAACACTTTAAAGGGAATCTGTCAGGTCAAAAATCCATATGTAACCGATATCATTTTCTAATTCCTGTCTCTAAGCTCTCTCTATTCATGTATATCTATTATTTATATTTCCCTCCTATCTTCTGTAAACTTCAAAATAACAGAATAATTCCATCTTTCAATCACAGTGAGCTCTCAGCTGCCCCTCCCCAAGGAATGAATATTCATGCATCATTACACTGTCCTGCCTTTTCCTGATCTGTTATGCTGTGTGACTTATTGCAGAGCAGAAAGTAGGGGGGAGGAGAAGTGCGTACTCTTAAGGTACCATCACACGCAGCAATATTGCTTGCAATTTCACTGGCAATTTGCTGCTGGTTGCAGTGAAATTATGGACACATTGTTCTATTTTGTTGCCGTGTACAAATGGAACAATGTGTCCATGATTTCACTGCAACCAGCAAATTGCCAGTAGAATTGCAAGCAATATTGCCGCGTGTGACGGTACCTTTAGAGATTTCATTGTGTGTATCCGAGGCAAATATGCAGTGTGTGCAGTCTGAGATATTTCTATGTGATTATAACAACATTTGATCATTTGCTCAGCAGATACACACATTACATGTCTTCAGGAAAACCAACCTTCATATAATAGAAATCTTACAGATAGCACAGTACAGGACAAAACACCTCGCCCCTCCCAGCACAGAGCACAAAGGGGAGGGACAGAACACCAGCTTGAGACTGTATGGATATTTAAATAACACTTACACAGCATCCGGAGTATCCGGCTGTGAATATGATGGAGAGGACTAATGTACCAGCTCCCTGCAGGGTGTGAAAATGCTTATAGCATTGAAACTAGAAAGGGTACAATAATAATTTTACATGTTTATAAAAGGACTGCCCAGGCCCTATTCAAGGGTAATATTAGTATCATACTGAAAAATTACCTGACAGAGTCCCTTTAAGGCCCCATTCACATGTTCAGTATTTGGTGAGTTTTTAACCTCAGGATTTGTAGCCAAAACCAGCAGTGGGTGATAAATCCAGAAGTGGTGACGTGTTTCTATTATACTTTTCCTCTGATTGTTCCACTCCTGGTTTTGGCAAGAAATACAAAGGTAAAAACTCACCAAATACTCAATGTGTGAATGTGGCCTGACGGTTCAAATCTGCAAAGAAGAAATATGCCGCTTGTGCAAGACATTTCAGAAATCTCATTCATTTTTCCAGTACTGTTAAATGCTGCATTTTTTGATGGCAAAAACGCAACGTGTGAACAAGCCTTATTCATATGGGCACACAACTTCTTTTAGCTGTGCGTGATCCCGGCGACTACTTCAAGACGCTTCAAGATACACCGGTGTTTCTTTTGTGTTGAATCATCTTTTTTGGCGTCTTTTCATTTGTCATTTACAACGTCTTTGGGTGTCAGCATTTTTTTAAACCTTGCATTGAGTAAACTACTGAATTTCTTCCACTTTTACAGAACATGTGTACAACAACTCTTTTTTTTACATGGAAATGTATGTATTCACTCTTTTACAGTGTTTACATAGATCGGCTTCACACCGTGGCAGCATCAAGTCCGGGGCTGTCCGGTGTAAACCTGACACCGGCGGCTGAAGTTTAGCAGCTGCTAAACTTCAGCACCACCAGCTGTCCCCTGCTGTGATTTCAGGACCATGGCTAGCTCTCCGCTAGCCGCGATCTTGAAATTACAGCAGCTGTGGCAATCACAGGAATCCGGCTGCTAACATATTTACCCTCCGGTTCTGTTTGCAAATCGGGTCCGGGGCTGTCCGAATCACATTGGACAGGCACGGACCTGATCACACCGGGTGTGAAGCCGGCCTTAGTTCTTTTTTACGCAGGTTGTGGAGTGTACCCGCCTGAAAAGGCATCATGTGCACATAATCTTAGGGTATGTTCACATATACAAATTTTCGTTTGCAGATTGGCATGCAAAATGCAAGTCTTAATGCATCGGGCACTCTGTGTTTTCTAGTCCAAGGGCTTAGCAACTTTGCCCCTCCAATCTCTCAGATTTGACAGATTTGTTACAACACACATGAGTAGAGTCATGGATTGCGGGACTAAGGAAAGCTGCTTCAGGCCAGCCCCTTGGACTAGTCATCTGAAAGACAGGCTCCAAGGATGCAGCGACCTACAGGAAGGAAACGTGAGTTATTCGTGACTCACAAATAAGATTTATTACATGAATAAGGATATAGCACAATACTGTACAGATATAGTAGGAATCAATACAAAAGGTTACAGAACAACTAGAGGGAGTACTAAATATGCAAATAAACAGGTTGTCCACTACTCAGACAATCCATTCTCACTCAGAGTATTTTCCCCGTTAAAATAAAAAATACTTATACTCACCTCCACCACCATTCCACCAGTGACGGCACTTGTTCTCCCGGGGATTATGTGACATTGTTACGTCACACAAGCGCTGTGCCCTTCCATCGCCAGAGTCGGAGGAGAGCAAGTGCCAACAAAGCTGGAATGGCACCAGCACAAGAGGTGAGTATAGATTTTCAGCAACATCAAAGTAAATAAAAGTTTACTTTGAAGAAAAAATATGCATCAGACATTAACCAGCAGTGTGGATTTTATGCCGGCATTTTTGCCCTAGATATCACCCTTTTAACTGGAAAGGATAACATACAAATTTAATTGTGCTTTTTCATGCAGATTCACTTCAAAATCTGTGTCACCAGTCTTTATGAACGGGAGCGGTGGAGTAACAAGTCCCACATTCCAACATCAGGATAATCGTTAATGAGCGTTGTTAAAAACATTTGTTTCGCAATTATTTTGCCATGTAAAACAGGTGCCGATCACCTGATGAACAAACATAATGCTCGTTTATTGAGTGAAATGATAAATTTACTCAGCATAAAAAATCATCTTTTACGGCAGCACATCTTCCTTTGTAAACAACACTCGTGCTGCCAAGAACGATTGCAGCATGTGCGCTCTAGTATAAGTCGCTCAGTGCGCATCAGTTGTTTTGGTGTGTTTATGTTAACAGAATAATAGATATACAAGATACTCCCATTTAGAGTGAATCAAAATGAATTTATTTCAAAATGAATGGTTCCAGTAGGTGAATGAATACATTTTGGTCAAAATCCTTGACCTTCGTCCGTTCATGTAGTGCTGGGACCTCGACTGCCTAGGTCTGTGGCCAGTGTAATCAGCTGTATCTGCTGTTGTGATATTGTTGATTACACTGACCATAGATCGAGTGTCACACCATGGACTAGGGTGCATGGGGTCTGTTCAACAACACAAAACTACAAATGGGGAATACAGGGGGGGGCGACAAGTAAAATGGAGTGCCTTGCTCTTTGGGAATGTGAGAAAGGGCGACCTCCTAAACTCACCTGAGGCTGAACCCTAAGCTCCCTGACTGTCCCTATATGGATTCTTTCACCCTGTCACTGAGCAGGACACCTAGTTAGTTGCTGACCCGGATGTTAACAGTTACTAGGGAGATGGCTGGCGGGAGCACTAGTTCAAACCACTGCACTAAAATCAACAAGGGGTTAGGGAGAAAGACAGGGAAAAACTCAACACAACTTCACGCCTGCTGCCACTCTCCTGAGCAACCAACGGATTGGCAACAGTCAGCTCTTCAGAATAGCTGCTTACACCCAGGTAGCATGGCTAGGCATGAAGTTCAATCACCAGCAAGGAAAGATGGATCATGTGACCATATAAAGGAGATGGGAGTGGTCACAATGTAGCCTCACCTGGGAGCTTTGCTAGCAACAAAAACTGACAGTAACTCCTGCACTGCCAAAGGAATGAAACACACTTAATATGAAGTCTCAATATCAATACATGTCACAAGTCTCCTAAGTAAGAGTGACCATCGTAACCTCCAGACGGTCTCAGTCCCAGCACTATGTGAACGAAGGTCAAGGATTTAGACCAAAACGTTTTCATTTGCCTACTGGAACTATTAATTGTGAAATAAATTCATTTTAAATCTCTCTAAACTGAGTGCCGTGTATTATATCTATTATTCTGATCTACGGCGTGGAAACCTTACATGGGCACCCCGGTATTATAAGCAAAGCTTTGTTATTTTTTTAGGCTACTGTTTATGTAAACAGGCAGTTCATTATACTGAATCGTATCCGTGTAAACAGACCCCAATTCATTAGGAGCCGCACATAAGACATTTTTAAGCTTGTGGAAAGGATTGAGCATCTTTTAAACTTAAAAAGGCGCCAGACAGCCCAGAGATAGGCATTTCGATTTTGCATCTTGGCATCAAACATTGTATGCTCATTTTGCAGAATTTGACACATAAAATCCTCCAACACAAAATTAATAAACAAAAAAAACACAAATGATGAATCTGTAGTTGAAAGTGGAACTAGGCTTAAATGATTTTTTCCGGCAGCATTGTTCTTTCCATGTACAATGGATGCTGCACTCACCCAGATGCTTTACTGTAACAGCCAAACGTACAAAGGCACCTACAGAATATGAATATTCAGCACAAGAAATGTACAGCTGCTCTGGAAATAATGAACACATGTGAGAACAATCTGTCTCTTTATTTACTAGTAATTAGATTATGTGGTTTTTTTCTTTTGAAGAAAATAAGCTTTATTGCTTCACAGAACAACAGATTACATAGACACTCCAAGCTCTTTGTGTTCTAGCTGCTCATTGTTCAGTTAGTAGAAAGAGTAGGTCCGTAGCGCCATCTGTCGACATGATGATGCCAGGCCGCAGTGTGGGACTGGTCCAGAGAAAGATTCAATGGACCACTATTATCAACAAAAAGCGTCATTTGTGGCAAGTCATCAGCCCACCTCTGATTTATTAAATGTTTTTACCCTATTGATACATTTGGATCAAATTACACCAGTGCAACTTTCCAAATAGTTTAGGGTCAATAAGTCTAAAAAGTTTCCTCATTCAAATATTCCAATCATTTTGGCCTCCTCTTTTCCAATGTATGGGCTTAATTTTTATATAGTTTTAATATCCTTTTTTTTCGTTGTGTTTTTTTGCTAAGGAAAATGTAAATGTTTATTACGATCACAAAGCTAAAAAAAATCACTTTCTTGAGTATATCTCAGGGCGGCTTCACACTGCGGCGTGATCTGGTCCGGTTCTGTCCGGGATGACCCAGACAGCTGCGGACCGGATCTGCACACAGGACTGGGGGGCTATTATGCCCTCCGGTCCGGTGTGCAGACGCAGGCAGCTGCAGCCGCTGACAGGTCAGGACCCCGGCGCCCGCGGTCCTGACTTATCAGCAGCGGGAACTGCGTGCGGCTGCACACCGGATCGGAGGACATAATAGCCCCCCTGTCCTGTGTGCTGATCTGGTCCACGGCTGTCTGGGTCATCCCGGACAGAACCGGACCAGATCACGCCGCAGTGTGAAGCGGCCCTTAGCTGATACTAGTCTGCTTCAGACATGTCTGCTTCTGTATCTCAAGTGTCTCACTAAGTGTCAAGAAATGAAATAGACGAGAAATAATAGGACGCACCTTATCATCTTCATCATCTAATCGTCAACATCTCTGTCCTCACAGGTATGAATCCTGCTCTGAACTCAATCTCATCCAGCTTTCCCAGTAACTGACCTGTGTTTTTCCATCAATGTTGCTGTGTTATATGAATCCTGCTCTTAACCAATTCTCTGTGATCTATTTTTCATACTGCAAAATATCCCATTGTATTATGAATGTACAGTTGTGGCCAAAAGTATTGACACCCCTGCAATTTTGTCAGGTGATTTTCAGTTTCTTCCTGAAAATGATTGCAATCACAAATTCTTTCTTATTTTATCTTCATTTAATTTGTCTTCAATGAAAAAACACAAAAAGAATTGTCCTAAAGCCAAATTGGATATAATTCCAAACCAAACATAAAAAAGGGGGTGGACAAAAGTATTTGCACTGTTAGAAAAATCATGTGATGCTTCTCTAATTTGTGTAATTAACAGCATCTGTAACTTACCTGTGGCACCGAACAGGTGTTGGCAATGACTAAATCACATTTGCAGCCAGTTGACATGGATTAAAGTTGACTCAACCTCTGTCCTGTGTCCTTGTGTGTACCACATTGAGCATGGAGAAAAGAAAGAAGACCAAAGAACTGTCTGAGGACTTGAGAAACCAAATTGTGAGGAAGCATGAGCAATCTCAAGGCTACAAGTCCATCTCCAAAGACCTGAATGTTCCTGTGTCTACCGTGCGCAGTGTCATCAAGAAGTTTAAAGCCCATGGCACTGTGGCTAACCTCCCTAGATGTGGACGAAAAAGAAAAATTGACAAGAGATTTCAACGCAAGATTGTGCGGAGAGTGGATAAAGAACCTTGACTAACATCCAAACAAGTTCAAGCTGCCCTGCAGTCCAAGAGTACAACAATGTCGAACCGTACTATCCGTCAGCGTCTGAATGAAAAGGGACTGTATGGTAGGATACCCAGGAAGACCCCACTTCTTACCCGAGACATAAAAAAGCCAGGTTGGAGTTTGCCAAAACTTACCTGAGAAAGCCTAAAACGTTTTGGAAGAATGTTCTCTGGTCAGATGAGACAAAAGTAGAGCTTTTTAGGCAAAGGCATCAACATAGAGTTTACAGGAGAAAAAAAAAGAGGCATTCAAAGAAAAGAACACGGTCCCTACAGTCAAACATGGCGGAGGTTCCCTGATGTTTTGGGGTTGCTTTGCTGCCTCTGGCACTGGACTCCTTGAACATGTGCATGGCATTATGAAGTCTGAAGACTACCAACAAATTTTGCAGCATAATGTAGGGCCCAGTGTGAGAAAGCTGGGTCTCCCTCAGAGGTCATGGGTCTTCCAGCAGGACAATGACCCAAAACACACTTCAAAAAGCACTAGAAAATGGTTTGCGAGAAAACTCTGGAGACTTCTAAGGTGGTCAGCAATTAATCCAGACCTAAACCCCATAGAACACCTGTGGAGAGATCTAAAAATGGCAGTTTGGAGAAGGCACACTTCAAATATCAGGGACCTGGAGCAGTTTGCCAAAGAAGAATGGTCTAAAATTCCAGCAGAGCATTGTAAGAAACTCATTGATGGTTACCGGAAGCGGTTGATCGCAGTTATTTTGGCTAAAGGTTGTGCAACCAAGTATTAGGCTGAGGGTGCCAATACTTTTGTCTGGCCCATTTTTGGAGTTTTGTGTGAAATGATCAATGTTTTGCTTTTTGCTTCATTCTCTTTTGTGTTTTTTCATTGAAGACAAATTAAATGAAGATAATAATACCAAAGAATTTGTGATTGCAATCATTTTCAGGAAGAAACTGAGTATTATCTGACAGAATTGCAGGGGTGTCAATACTTTTGGCCACAACTGTAACTATCCATCCATTCCTCTGTCTTCCCTCCCACTCACCCCTGTTTATGACTCTTTGTTAATCTGCATGTGAGCCACCATTTGCTTGAGCCTGGAATGGTAATGGCTTAATGGAGTCCTCTACCCTCACTCTTGTTCCTCACCTGAATACACTTTCTTGAGTATATTTTAGCTGATACTAGTCTGCTTCAAACGTGCCAGCTTTTGTGTCTCAAATAAGTGTCTCACTAAGAGTCAAGAAATGAAAAAGACCAGAAATTGACTGGAATTGACTGGATTTGACTGGAGGTTAAAGGGATAAAAAGCTACTGAAAACAATGTGTATAATTCTTTTCACTTTCAATCTTTACCATGTCTTTTATTTTATTGTTTGTTTTCCTATGTGCTTTTGCCACCCACTTTCACCACCCCATCTCCCCTCCATCATCAATCATTTACATCAGCCCCTCTTTCCTTCCCTACCCTATGTACAGCTCCCATGCTATCTTCAGTTTACTGAAGTCCATGATATTCCAAAGTTTTGCATCATAATCCATGTCACAAAAACAAAAACTATTTGCTCTTTCTCTTTTTGCTGCTGCTCCTGTAAGGTAATATCTCTCCAAATCTTGATCCACCCTCACATCAAAATCCTACTAACCTTATTAACATTACCTGCACACCCTCATCTCCTTCTTTTAAATGCACTCTCTGGAATCCACAGTCTGTATGCAACAAGCATACTAACTCTCTTAATCTGCTGGCCCTACCTGAAACCTGGTTCCAGGATTCAGATACTGCTTCCCTTGCTGCTATTTCACATGACAGCTTACATTTCTCCCATTTCCCGAGACCTGGGAACAGACATGGTTGTTGAGTCAGCCTACTCCTGTCCCCACAAAGTACTTTCCAGTTCATCCCCCCAGCCCCATGACTCTCATTTCCTTCTTTTGACATCCACACCATTAGGATCTTCCATCCCCTCCCCCTCGGAGTAGCAGTGGTATACCGCCCCCCAGGTTCACCCACTCAGTTCCTCGATCATTTCTCCACATGGCTGCCACACTTCATGTCCTCATAATTACCAACCCTTATTCTAGGTGACTTTAACATCCCCATAAATAGCCCCATCTCCCCATCTGCATCCCAGATCCTATCTCTAACCACCTCTCTTGGCCTCTCACACCTCTCAAGCTCTGAGACACACAAAGACGGTAACACCCTTGACCTGGTCTTTTCCCGCCTCTGTTCAACCTCCTCCTTAGATAATTCACCTCTTCCTCTCTCTGATCACAACATTCTCTCCTTCACACTCACTAACCCACGCCCACCCCAGCACACTCCTACCTATCACACATTCAGAAATCGACAGGCCATTAACCCTCATACACTCACAGACTCTCTACACTCATCACTTTCCCCAATCTCCTCAATCTCCTGTCCGAATCTGGCTGTGACTCACTACAATGAAACTCTCAGAAGCACCTTGGACCAAGTAGCACGCCTCACCCTCAAAACCTTCAAACATAGAATAAAACAGGCCTGGCTCTGCCCTTCACCTCATAAATCAGACCTACTTCACCACCCTGATCTCCTCACTATCCAACAATCCAAAAACTCTTTGACACGTTTAACTCCCTCCTCAGTCCTAAAGTGCAGGCCCCCATCACTGACCTTGGTGCTAATGATCTGGCTTCTTACTGTATGGAGAAAATAGACAACATCTGCCAAGAAATCAGCTCCCGGCCTCCAAGCGTGGCTACTCCCATTCTTCCCTACATTTCCTCCGGCTCACTCCCATATTTGACTCAGTCACAGAAGAAGAAGTCTCCAGGCTACTCTCTTCCTCTCTTCGCACTACATGCACCACTGATCTCATTCCCTCACACCTACTCCAGTCCCTCTTTCCAGTCGTCACTACTCACCTAACCAAAATCTTCAATCTCTCACTCTCTTCTCCTCGTCCTTCAAACACTCTATCATTATCCCATTATTAAAGAAAATTTCGCACTGACCCATCCTACACAAATAACTGTAGACCAGTCTCCAATCTCCCCTTCATCTCTAAACTCCTGGGGCACCTGGTCTACACCTACCTCACCCATTACCTGTCCATTCACTCTCTACTAGATCCATGGAAGGACACTATTGGATAGTGGGATTACTGTATTTGTGCCTTCTAGCCCAGGAAACGGCGCCTTGTTTGAACAGTGCTTAACCCGGTAAGGGACGAGACAGACACCAAAAACCTGGAGAACTGTGGAACTTTTGCAATAATCCTTAAAACCCATCCTGCGTGATAATATAGGTGAATCTAATGGAAATGTAGAGTCTCTGTGGGTGGAGATAAGGGGAGGGGGAAAAAATAATAAATTACTGATAGGGGTTTGTTATAAGTCCCCAACACTAATGGAGGTGGAGGAGAATATCCTCATAAAGCAAATAGATGAAGCAGCGACTCAGGGAGAAGTCATTATTAAGGGGGACTTCAACTACCCTGAAATACATTGGGGATCAGAAACCTGCAGTTCCAGCAAAGGTAATAGGTTTTTGACAACTATGAGAGACAATTACCTTTCACAACTGGTTCAGGAACCAAGAAGGGGGGCACTGCTGGACCTAATATTAACCAACAGGCCAGACCGCATAGCAAATACCGTATATACACGTGTATAAGCTGACTTTTTCAGCCCAAAAATTGGGCTGAAAAGTCCACCCCTCGGCTTATACACGAGTCATATACATATAGTGTGGTGGGGGCTGTGTCCGGGCACTGCAGGAGGCAGGAGGAGGCGGGGGGAGGCTGCAGAATGAGCGGCACGTCACGTGGTGCCGCTCATTAATCATGCATGGGGAGCAGCGCATAGTACATTGCTGCTCCCCTGCTCAGTATAGCCTCCCCCACTGTCTCCCCGCCCCCCCATGTATACAGAGGCCCCCCACAGCAGTGATCCATCTCACCCCCTCGGTCTGCACCCGGGTCCTCCAGCTGCTCAGTCTGCGTGCCCCGCATCTTCTAATACCGGCGTCCGTCCTCCCCGCTCTTCCTGTTTGAATGTATCATGTGACCCGCGGTCACATGATCGCAATCAAACAGGAAGTGCTGTATAGCACTGCTGCTGGGCCTGTATACCACTGCTGGGCCTGTATACCACTGCTGGGCCTGTATACCACTGCTGAGGGCCTGTATACCACTGCTGAGGGGCCTGTATACCACTGCTGGGGCTGTATACCACTGCTGGGGCTGTATACCACTGCTGAGGGGCCTGTATACCACTGCTGGGGCTGTATACCACTGCTGAGGGGCCTGTATACCAGTGCTGGGGCTGTATACCACTGCTGGGGCTGTATACCACTGCTGGGGCTGTATACCACTGCTGAGGGGCCTGTATACCACTGCTGAGGGGCCTGTATACCAGTGCTGGGGCTGTATACCACTGCTGGGGCTGTATACCACTGCTGAGGGGCCTGTATACCACTGCTGAGGGGCCTGTATACCACTGCTGGGCCTGTATACCCGTCCTGGGGGCTGTATAGCACTGCTGAGGGGCCTGTATACCACTGCTAGGGACTGTATATCAGTGATGGCGGCAACTGTATACTAGTTATGGCCACTATATACCAGTGATGGCTGCTATATACAGTGATGGTGGGCTATATACCAGTGATAGGGGGCTTTATAACAGGACAGTGGTCTGCTGCATTGCTAAATGACTTTTTTTCAACAGTATTTACACAAGAAAATCCCATGACAGACAATATAATCAGTGATAACAAAAACTGTCAATTAAATGTCACCTGCTTAACCCAGCAGGAAATGCGGCATGGTCTAAAAATCACTAAAATTGACAAATCCCCGGGCCCGGATGGGATACACCCCAGAGTGCTGCAGGAATTAAGTACTGTCATAGATAGACCATTATTTTAAATCTTTAAAGATTCCATAATAACAGGGTCTGTAACACAGGACTGGCATATAGCAAATGTGGTGCCAATATTCAAAAAGGGAACAAAAACTGAACTTGGAAATTATAGGCCAGTAAGCTTAACCTCTACTGTGGGTAAAATGCTAGAGGGTTTTCTAAGAGATGCTATACTGGAGTATCTGAAGAAAAATAACCTCATGATCCAATATCAACATGGGTTTACGAGGGACCGTTCCTGTCAAACTAATCTGATAAGCTTCTATGAAGAAGTAAGTTCTGGACTGGACCAAAGAAATGCAGTGGATGTGGTGTATATGGACTTTTCAAAACCTTTTGATACGGTGCCACACAAAAGGTTGATACATAAAATTAGAACAATGGGGATAGGGGAAAATATGTGTAAGTGGGTTAAAAACTGGCTTAGCGATAGGAAACAAAGGGTGGTCATTAATGGAACACACTCTGAATGGGTCACAGTTAATAGTGGGGTACCACAGGGGTCAGTGTTGGGCCTGCTTCTTTTTAATATATTTATTAATGACCTTGTAGGGGGCATACAGAGTAGAATCTTAATATTTGCAGATGACACTAAACTCTGCAGGGTAATCAATACAGAGGAGGACAATTTTATATTACAGGAGGATTTATGTAAACTAAAAGCTTGGGCTGATAAATGGCAAATTAGCTTTAATGGGGATAAATGTAAGGTCATGCACTTGGGCAGAAAAAACAAAAGGTATAATTATGTGCTTAATTGTAAAACACTGGGCAAAACTGTCACGGAAAAAGACCTGGGTGTATGGGTAGATGGCAAACTCACATTTAGTGGCCAGTGTCAGGCAGCTGCTGCAAAGGCAAATAAAATAATGGGATGCATTAAAAGAGGCATAGATGCTCATGAGGAGAACATAATTTTACCTCTATACAAGTCACTAGTGCGACCACACTTAGAATACTGTGTACAATTCTGGTCTCCGGTGTATAAGAAAGACATAGCTGAACTAGAGCAGGTCCAGAGAAGAGCAACCAAGGTTATTAGAGAACTGAGGGGTCTGCAATACCAAGACAGGTTATTAAACTTGGGGTTATTTAGCTTGGAAAAACGAAGGCTTAGGGGTGATCTTATAATGATGTATAAATATGAGGGGACAGTACAGAGACCTTATTAATGATCTCTTTACTCTTAGGCCTGAGACTGGGACAAGGGGGCATCCTCTATGTCTGGAGGAAAGATGGTTTAATCATAATCACAGACGCAGATTCTTTACTGTAAGAGCAGTGAGACTATGGAACTCTCTGCCACATGCTGTTGTAATGAGTGAGTCACTACTAACATTTAAGAAGGGCCTGGATGCCTTTCTTGAAAACTATAATATTACCAGTTATACATACTAGATTCTTTGATAGGGCGTTGATCCAGGGAATTAGTCTGATTGCCATATCTGGAGTCAGGAAGGAATTTTTTCCCCCAATGTGGAGCTTAGTGTTGCCACATGGGTTTTTTGCCTTCCTCTGGATCAACATGTTAGGCTATGGGTTGAACTAGATTCAACCTTAAAAACTATGTTACTATGTTACTTTTTCTTACTTCATTTTTATATATTTGTACAAATATAGATAGTTTAGCAGGGATGAACAAAGCAGGCGGTAACCGGATTGCTCCGGATTACACATCCAGAGCAATCCAGTTACCACGTTGTGGTTTAAAGAAAAGTTTTGGACACAAAAATGTGTCTGAAGTTAATTGCAGTTCCCGCATCCAAATCCAGATGCAGGTACTGCAATTACCTTTTCAAATGTGACCCTAGCCTTATAATTACATAGGATGAAAAAAGACTTGGGCCTATTAAGCTCAACCTTCCCATTCTTCTATGACCGACAATGTTATGTGCACTGAGGAAATGATCCAACCCTTTTATAAAAGCTGCTATGCAGTCCCTGAAAAAAGTTATGTCGCTTATCCATGTTATGTAAATAAAAGCTTATAACCTGACGTTAAATTCATCCATTGGTTGTATAAATTACTCTTTTGAAAGCTGAAACTCTCCCCAATGTGATTTAGGTTAAGAACATAAATTGGCATCAATGCTGAAATATTGATCATTTAATGAACACAGAATGATCAGATTTTGGCAAGACAAAAGTTTTGTCGCCCACAGAAAGTTATGTGATTTTCAAACAAATAATTAATTTAAAATACAAATATATGTTGCATAACATTGATGAATGAAGTTGTGGTATTATTAGAGTCATATTTAATATTTTCCATGAGCTTGAAGGACTGCATCCATGCGGTTCAACAATGAATCATACAATTTATTAATGAAGTCATCAGGAATAGCAAAGAATGCAGTCTTACATGCCTCCCAGAGTTCATCTAAATTCTTTGGTTTTGTCTTCCAAACTTCCTCTTTCATCCTACCCCAAACATGCTCAATGGTGTTCATGTCTGGTGACTGGGCTGGCCAGTCATTGAGCACCTTGATCTTTTTTGCCTGGAGGAACTTTGTTGTAGAGATGGATGTATGAGATGGAGCATCATCCTGCTGCAGAATTTGACCCCTTTTATGATTTAGAATATAAGAGGTAGCTAATACTTCTTGATATTTTAAGCTATTGATCTTGCCTTCCACCTTGCAAATGTTTCGCACACCCCCATACTGAATGTAATCCCAGACCATGATCTTTCCACCATGAAATTTGGATCCATATGTGCTCCAGTAGGTCTCCTGCAGTATTTGCGGTGGCTGTGGAGTAATTCTACTGAAGATTCATCAGAGAAATCCACCTTCTGCCACTTTTCCAGTGTCCATCTGTTTATCAGGCTGTGGGACTTTGCAAATGCCACACGGTTTTTTATTTGCCTTTTGTTTAGTGCTGGCTTCTGGGCACTGATTCGACCATGGAGGCCATTTCGAGACAGAATCGTACAAACTATTCTAGTTTACACAGGGACTTGAGGTGACCAGGCCTGTTGGAGCTCTGCTGTAGTGAAAGAGGGGCTTGCTTTGGATTTTCTAACCAACAAAAGTTCCTCCTGGGCAGTTGTCTTGCGGGGTCTGCCGGACCTGGGCTTGTCAAACACATCTCCAGTCTCTTCAAATCTTTTTTTAATTCTTTGTACTTGACGTTGAGACACATTAAATGTGCCAGCCACCTCTGCAGTGGATCTGGTCTTCAGCATCTTGATAATCAAGGCTTTGGTCACAGGGTGGATTTTTGGCATGTTGTCAGAGTTCAAGTTGCAGTTCAAGTGAAGGTCTGGGGTGCTGGGTTTCTTTTTATACATACCCACTAATTAACTGATCATTTACAGAGCACAGGTGGGGATGTAAACTAGGATTGGGTGCATTATATGACCAGGTGACAAAACTTTTGTTTTGCCAAAATCTGACCATTCTGTGTTTATCAAATGATCATTTCATCATTGATGCCAATTTATTTTCTTAACCTAAACCACATTTGGGAGGGTTTCAGCTTTCATAAGAGTAATTTATAAAACCAATGGATGAATTTAACATCAGGTTATAAACTTTTATTTACATAACATGGACATAACTTCTGTCAGGGACTGTAGTCTCGGCCATTACTACCTCTTGTGGTCGGCATTCCATAGTCTGACGGTCCTAACTGTAAAGAAGCCTTTCCCTTTAGCTGCTGGAATCACCTATCTTCCACCCGCAGTGAGTGCCCCTGGTCCTTTGTATAGTTTTTGGAAGGAATAAGTCATGTGCAAGTCCTTTCTATAGACCACACATGTATTTATACATACAAATGATATCTCCCCGAGACATCTTTTTTATAAACAAAACAAGCCCAACTTTTCCAACTTCTCATCATATGAGAGACCCTCCATCCCATGTAATAATCCAGCTGCTGCCTTTGATCTGACTCCAACGTCTGAATATCTTTTTTAAGATGTAGAGGCCAAAACTGTATCCCATATTCTAGATATAACCTTACAAGTGATTTATAGAGCGAGAACAATACATTGGGATCCCGGAATTTTCTCTCTCTTTTTATACACCCTAATATCTTGTTTGCTTTCGCAGCGGCTGCCTGACATTGAGTACTGCTGCTCAGCTTACTTGTAACTAAAATACCTAAGTCCTTCTCTTATTGTGTAGTCCTGAGTTTACTCCACAAATTAGGAAAAAAATTTATCTTCACATTCAAATATTATGCATCAAATGGGATTTTTAGTTAGTTAATATTTTGACTGCATAAATAAGCTCATTGCCACGTCATGTCAACCTGTATAGTCAAGTGCTTTAATGTAACTTTACACATACAGTATCTTTCAATTGTTCAATTTTATATCATGAGGAATAGGTAGGCAAAGGATCAATCAGCAGGATTATTCTAAACTATTGTTAAATTTGCCTGCATTGTGGATTCTAAGTACTGAGTACATTTTCCACATAGGGGCATTGCCTGTGCATAATGAATGACCACTAAATATATAACGGATATTGCATATTCTTTACACGTCACTCCAGGGATGCATCAACTAGAACTTTGCATTATGCCCATACTTTTGGCTATGTTCTTTATACCAACAAAACCTATCAATGCTGTATAGACAATGAAATTTGGCCCCTTCACATTGATGATATAGCGCGTGTTTTTTTTTTTTAATGGTAGTTACCATGTATTCTAACTACATTTTATTTAGCGATAAGTAGTTTAGCCTCCGGTAGCATGGAAGCAGTACGCCATCTAGTGATGGAGAACGAAATCTCGGATTCAAGTCAGCTTTCAGATTTTATTAATAACATGCTGCTTTTTTTGCATTTATGTATTCATTTTATTTAAAGGGGTAGTCCTGTCATTTTTGATGGAAGTCTGCAGTCACATAGCTGCTGTGTGCAGTCTTGATGTTGGTGCTAGAGAATCTCCACAGTGCCTGCAGCATGTGCTGCGAGAATTATCCGGTGCTGGTGGTGAGTATGCAATATGTATATTCCTGGCCACATTCCTACTAGACGAGTGCAACCTCACTCAATTCACTTCTATTAACCCCTTAAGGACCGAGTCACTTTGCAGCTTAATGACCGGACCATTTTTCGTAATTCTGACCACTCTCCCTTTATGAGGTAATATCTCTGGAACGCTTCAACGGATCCTAGCGATTATGAGATTGTTTTTTCGTGACATATTGGGCTTCATGTTAGTATTAAATTTAGGTTGATAATTTTTGCGTTTATTTGTGAAAAAATAAAAAATTTGGCAAAAATTTGGAAAATTTAGCAATTTTCAAATTTTTAATTTTTATTCTGCTAAACCAGAGCGTTATGTGACACAAAATAGTTAATAAATCACATTTCCCACATGTCTACTTCACATCAGCACAATTTTGGAAGAAAAAAAAAAATTTGGTAGGACGTTATAAGGGTTCCAAGTTCATCAGCTATTATTCATTTTTCCAGCAAAATTTACAAAACCATTTTTTAGTGACCACATCACATTTGAAGTCCCTTTGAGGGGTGAACATGACAGAAAACACCCAAAAGTGACATCATTCCAAAAACTGCGCCCCTCAAGCTACTCAAAACTATATTCAAGAAGATTATTAACCCTTCAGGTGCCTCACAGGAACTAAAATAAAGTTGAAGGAAAAAATGGACATTTTAATTTTTGTAACAAAAATGTTCTTTTAGCCTCAATTTTTTCATTTTCACATGGGCAACAGGATAAAATGCATCCTAAAATTTGTTGGAAAATTTCTCCTGAGTACACCGATACCTCATATGTGGTCATAAACCACTGTTTGGGCGCACGGCAGGACTGAGAAGGGAAGGAGCGCCATTTGAATTTTAGAGCCAATTTTCCGTTCAAAAAGTGAAATGGCGCTCCTTCACTTCTGAGCCCTGCCGTGCGCCCAAACAGTGGTTTATGACCACATATAAGGTATCGGTGTGCTCAGGAGATATTGCCCAACAAATTTTGGGATGTATTTTATCCCTTTGCCCATGTGAAACTAAAAAAATGTAGGCAAAAAGAATTTTTTTGTGAAAAAAAAGTGTTTTTTTAATTTTTATGGATGAATTTGTGAAGCATCTGGGGGTTGAAAGTGCTCACTATGCATCTAGATACCTTCCTTAGGGGGTCTAGTTTACAAAATGGGGTCATTTGTGGGGGAGCTCCAATGTGGAGACACACGGGGACCCTCCATACGCGACATGGTGTCCGCTAACAATTTGAGCTCATTTTCCATTCAAATTGTTAGCGGACACCATGTCGCGTTTGGAGGGTCCCTGTGTGTCTCCACATTGGAGCTCCCCCACAAGTGACCCCATTTTGGAAACTAGACCCCCGAAGGAACGTATCTAGATGCATAGTGAGCACTTTGAACCCCCATATGCTTCAGAAATTCATCCGTAAAAATGAAAAAGCACTTCTTTTTTCCACTAAATAATTATTTTGTCATTATTACGGATCAATTTGTGAAGCATCTGGGGGTTCAAAGTGCTCACTATGTACCTAGATATGTTCCTTTGGGGGTCTAGTTTCCAAAATGGGGTCACTTGTGGGGGAGCTCCAATGTGGAGACACACAGGGACCCTCCAAACGCGACATGGTGTCCGCTAACAATTTGAGCTCATTTTCCATTCAAATTGTTAGCGGACACCATGTCGCGTTTGGATGGTCCCCGTGTATCTCCACATTGCAGCTCCCCCACAAGTAACCCCATTTTGTAAACTAGACCCCCCAAGGAACGTATCTAGATGCATAGTGAGCACTTTGAACCCCAGGTGCTTTACAAATTGATCCGTAAAAATGAAAAAAGAAACTTTTTGTGACTTTGGATTAAGGGAGTTTGGAAGGGAGGACTTACTGAATTGCTGGTTGTATTTTATTAATACTTTGCATTTCTTTTTACTTATCATTTCTGTCTGGTGCAATCCCCATTAGGAAATGAGCTCCATGATTGGCAATGCCATCCAGTGTACATCTTGCCACATGTATGCATTCCTTGACCAGCCGGCCGAGGGTGCATACTGCTGTGTGAGATGTGAGTACGTTGTGCATTTGGAAGCCCAGATACTGGATCTAAATGAACAACTGACAACGCTGAGATCCATAGACAATATGGAAAGGAGTCTGCTGCTCACTGAACAGCTGCTCAATGGGATAGATGTGGGGGAGGATGGTACTATGGAGCCTCAGGACCATGAGGTAGCTAGCTGGGTGACAGTTAGAAGGCGGGGTAGAGGGAAGGGTGCCAGGGAGGCTAGCCCTGATCTGGCACACCCCAATAAATTTGCTATGTTGGCAGATGAGGGGGGTGTGAGTTCAGGGATAGCACTGCTGCAGCAGGGCATGACCTCTGAAAGCCAGAGGAGTGTCTGCTCCAGTAAGGGGGAAAACAGGAGAGTAGGGCAGGCCAGACAGGTGCTGGTAGTGGGGGACTCAATTATTAGGGGAATAGATAGGGCAATCTGTCACAAAGACAGGGATCGTCGAACAGTGTGCTGCCTACCTGGCGCTCGAGTCCGGCACATCGCTGATCGGGTTGACAGATTACTGGGAGGGGCTGGTGAGGACCCAGCGGTCATGGTGCACATTGGCACAAATGACAAAGTTAGAGGTAGGTGGAAGGTCCTTAAAGATGATTTCAGGGAATTAGGCTGCAAGCTTAAGGCAAGGACCTCCAAGGTAGTATTCTCTGAAATACTGCCTGTACCACGTGCCACACCAGAGAGGCAAAGGGAGATTAGGGAGATAAATAAGTGGCTCAGGAATTGGTGTAGGAAGGAGGGGTTTGGGTTCCTGGAGAACTGGGCCGACTTCTCTGTTGGCTACAGGTTCTATGCTAGGGACGGGCTGCACCTCAATGGGGAGGGTGCAGCTGTGCTGGGGGAGAAAATGGCTAGAAGGTTGGAGGAGTGTTTAAACTAGGGATTGGGGGGGAGGGTATTCATTGTATAGGAGGGGAAGATAGTGTAAACAGTAACCTGGGCACAAGTAATAAAATTGGGGGTGGCATGGGGGGTGGGGTTAGAACAGTCAATCTAGTAGGAAGGAATAGAGGTAAAGAGAGATGCATAAAGTGCATGTTCACTAATGCCAGAAGCCTCACCAACAAAATGGAGGAATTAGAATTGATTTTGTTGGAAAATAATTATGACATGGTGGGGATTTCGGAGACTTGGCTGGACGAGAGCCATGACTGGGCTGTTAATTTACAGGGCTATTGTCTGTTCAGAAATGACCGTACAAATAGGCGAGGAGGAGGTGTATGTTTATACGTAAAATCATCCTTAAAACCCATCCTGCGTGATAATATAGGTGAATCTAATGGAAATGTAGAGTCTCTGTGGGTGGAGATAAGGGGAGGGGGAAAAAATAATAAATTACTGATAGGGGTTTGTTATAAGTCCCCAACAATAATGGAAGTGGAGGAGAATATCCTCATAAAGCAAATAGATGAAGCAGCGACTCAGGGAGAAGTCATTATTATGGGGGACTTCAACTACCCTGAAATACATTGGGGATCAGAAACCTGCAGTTCCAGCAAAGGTAATAAGTTTTTGAAAACTATAAGAGACAATTACCTTTCACAACTGGTTCAGGACCCAACAAGAAGGGGGGCACTGCTGGACCTAATATTAACCAACAGGCCAGACCGCATATCAAATATACGGGTTGGAGGTCACTTGGGTAATAGTGATCATAACTTAATAAGCTTTCAAGTATCCTTTACTAAGACGTGTAGTAGAGGGGCCACAAGGACACTAAACTTCAGGAAGGCAAATTTCCAACGGTTGAGAGATGATCTTAGTGCAATAAACTGGGACGATGTCCTGAGACATAAAAGTACACAACACAAATGGGAGATGTTTATTAGCATCCTGAATGGGACCTGTGCACAATATATACCCTATGGGAATAAGCATGCTAGAAATAGGAGGAAACCACTATGGCTAAATAAAGCGGTAAGAAGTGCAATATGTGACAAAAAGAAAGCATTTAGGGAATTAAAGCAAGTAGGTAGTGATGAAGCATTAAATAAATACAGAAAATTAAATAACATTTGTAAAAAGCAAATCAAGGCAGCAAAGATTGAGACAGAGAGACTCATTGCCAGAGAAAGTAAAAAGAATCCCAAAATATTTTTTAACTACATAAATAGTAAGAAACTAAAAAATGATGGTGTTGGCCCCTTTAAAAATAGTCTGGGTGAAATGGTGGATGAGGATGAGGAAAAAGCAAATATGCTAAATGACTTTTTTTCAACAGTATTTACACAAGAAAATCCCATGACAGACAATATGATCAGTGATAACAAAAATTCTCAATTAAACGTCACCTGCTTAACCCAAGAGGAAGTACGGCATCGTCTAAAAATCACTAAAATTGACAAATCCCCGGGCCCAGATGGGATACACCCCAGAGTGCTGCAGGAATTAAGTACTGTCATAGATAGACCATTATTTTTAATATTTAAAGATTCCATAATAACAGGGTCTGTACCACAGGACTGGCGTATAGCAAATGTGGTGCCAATATTCAAAAAGGGGACAAAAACTGAACTTGGAAATTATAGGCCAGTAAGCTTAACTTCTACTGTGGGTAAAATCCTAGAGGGTTTTCTAAGAGATGCTATACTGGAGTATCTGAAGAAAAATAACCTCATGACCCATTATCAACATGGTTTTACGAGGGACCATTCCTGTCAAACTAATCTAATAAGCTTCTATGAAGAAGTAAGTTCTGGACTGGACCAAGGAAATGCAGTGGATGTGGTGTATATGGACTTTTCAAAAGCTTTTGATACGGTGCCACACAAAAGGTTGATACATAAAATGAGGGCAATGGGGATAGGGGAAAATATGTGTAAGTGGGTTAAGAACTGGCTTAGTGATAGGAAACAAAGGGTGGTTATTAATGGAACACACTCAGAATGGGTCACAGTTAACAGTGGGGTACCACAGGGGTCAGTGTTGGGCCCGCTTCTATTTAATATATTTATTAATGACCTTGTAGGGGGCATACAGAGTAGAATCTCAATATTTGCAGATGACACTAAACTCTGCAGGGTAATCAATACAGAGGAGGACAATTTTATATTACAGGAGGATTTATGTAAACTAGAAGTTTGGGCTGCTAAATGGCAAATGCGCTTTAATGGGAATAAATGTAAAGTCATGCACTTGGGCAGAGGAAACAAAAGGTATAATTATGTGCTTAATTGTAAAACACTGGGCAAAACTGTCACTGAAAAAGACCTGGGTGTATGGGTAGATGACAAACTCACATTTAGTGGCCAGTGTCAGGCAGCTGCTGCAAAGGCAAATAAAATAATGGGATGTATTAAAAGAGGCATAGATGCTCATGAGGAGAACATAATTTTACCTCTATACAAGTCACTAGTGCGACCACACTTAGAATACTGTGTACAATTCTGGTCTCCGGTGTATAAGAAAGACATAGCTGAACTAGAGCGGGTCCAGAGAAGAGCGACAAAAGTTATTAGAGGACTAAGGGGTCTGCAATACCAAGACAGGTTATTAAACTTGGGGTTATTTAGCTTGGAAAAATGAAGGCTTAGGGGTGATCTTATAATAATGTATAAATATATGAGGGGGCAGTACAGAGACCTTTCTAATGATCTCTTTACTCTTAGGCCTGAGACTGGGACAAGGGGGCATCCTCTACGTCTGGAGGGAAGAAGGTTTATTCATAATCACAGACGCGGATTCTTCACTGTAAGAGCAGTGAGACTATGGAACTCTCTGCCACATGATGTTGTAATGAGTGACTCACTACTAACATTTAAGAAGGACCTGGATGCCTTTCTTGAAAACTATAATATTACCAGTTATATATACTAGATTCTTTGATAGGGCGTTGATCCAGGGAATTAGTCTGATTGCCATATCTGGAGTCAGGAAGGAATTTTTTCCCCCAATGTGGAGATTAGTGTTGCCACATGGGGTTTTTTTTTGCCTTCCTCTGGATCAACATGTTAGGCTATGGGTTGAACTAGATGGACTTAAAGTCTTCCTTCAACCTTAAAAACTATGTTACTATGTTACTATGTTACCGGGACCCTCCAAACGCGACATGGTGTCCGCTAACAATTTGAATGGAAAATGAGCTCAATTTGTTAGCGGACAACATGTCGCGTTTGGACGGTCCCCGTGTATCTCCACATTGGAGCTCCCCCACAAGTGACCCCATTTTGAAAACTAGACCCCCAAAGGAACGTATCTTGATGCATAGTGAGCACTTTGAACCCCCAGATGCTTCAGAAATTCATCCGTAAAAATGAAAAAGCACTTTTTTTCCACAAATAATTTCTTTTTCATTATTACGGATCAATTTGTGAAGCATCTGGGGGTTCAAAGTGCTCACTATGCATCTAGATATAATCCTTTGGGGGTCTAGGTTCCAAAATGGGGTCACTTGTGGGGAAGCTCCAATGTGGAGACACACAGGGACCCTCCATACGCAACATGGTGTCCACTAACAATTGGAATTGTTAGCGGACACCTTGTAGGATATGAAGAGCCCCTATGTGCCTAAACATTGGAGCTCCCCCACAAGTGACCCCATTTTGGAAACTAGACCACCCACGGAACGTATCTAGATGCATAGTGAACACTTTGAACCCCCAGGTGCTTCACAAATTGATCCGTAAAAATGAAAAAATAAACTTTTTGTGGAAAAAAAAGTGCTTTTTCATTTTTATGGATGAATTTGTGAAGCATCTGGGAGTTCAAAGTGATTACTATACATCTAGATACGTTCCTTCGGGGGTCTAGTTTCCAAAATGGGGTCACTTGTGGGGGAGCTCCAATGTTAAGGCACACAGGGAGGGGCTCTCCATACCCGACATGGTTTCCGCTAACAATTGGAGCTAATTTTCTATTGAAATTGTTAGCGGACACCATGTCGCATATGGAGAACCCGTGTGCCACCAGCACAAGGGCAACTGGTAGAGTTGGGGTACAGCACCAGAAAATGCCCCCTCTAATGAATGCGCTATTTTCTTGGGTGGTTGTGGGTTGAAATTTGCAGCGTGGGGGACCCACAACATTTGAGCCTCTCCACGCTGAGGATTCCAGTCAGCCAGCTACCAAGTTGTACATGGCTGGCTACAAATACAGCGAAGGCCTTTTTTTATTTCTAGAACTAATTCTAGAAAAAAAAAGTGATGTGGGGCTCCGCCATATTTTTGGTCCAGCCAGGTACAACTTGGCAGCTACAGACTGCCAGCAACCCCCAGCTGCCTCGTTGTACCTGGCTGCAACCAAAAATACAGCGAAGCCCATTTTTTTTTATTTCTAGAACTAATTCTAGAAACAAAAATGACGTAGGGCTCCGCCATATTTTTGGTCCAGCCAGGTACAACTTGGCAGCTACAGACTGCCAGCAACCCCCAGCTGCCTCGTTGTACCTGGCTGCAACCAAAAATACAGCGAAGCCCATTTTTTTTTATTTCTAGAACTAATTCTAGAAAAAAAAATGACGTAGGGCTCCGCCATATTTTTGGCCCAGCCAGGTACAACTAGGCAGCTGGGGGCTGGAATCCTCAGCATGGAAAGGCCCAAGCGTTCTGGGCCCCCCATGCTGCGAATTGCAGCCCACAGCCGCCCCAGAAAATGGCGCATTCATTGAAGCGCCATTTTGTGGCGCTGTACCCATGCTCTTCCAGTTGCCCTGGTGCCGGTGGCAAACTGGATAATAAAGGGGTTAATGCCAGCTTTTTATTGGCAGCTGGCACTAAGCCCGAGATTCATAATATAGGGCCAATGTTAGACCCGCCATTAGGAATCTCTGGTAAATAGTCAGAAAATACACACATAGAAAAATCTTTTTATTTGAAAAAAAAGCACAAACAAAATTCAGACTCCATCTTTATTATAAAGATCCGACGTAGTCCACAACGAAGGTCCCACGACGCTCGATCGCCTCCGACGTAGTCCACAACGAAGGTCCCACGACGCTCGATCGCTTCTGCTCAATCCAGAGACTGCAGCAAGGGATCAAGTGTCCTCTTCCTACAGTCTCAGGGGTCAGAGTTATGGTGCACTGTATGACAATGATCAGTTATACAGTGCACCATGACTATGATCCCAGAGACTATAACAAGAGGACACTTGATCCCTTGTTGCACCCATCATCCACGTACGCACACATCTACGCACGCACATTCACACACGCACATCCACGCACGCACATTCACACGCACACTGACATTCATGCACGCTGACATCCATGCACACATCCACGCACGCTGACATCCACACACGCACATCCACGCACGCACATCCACGCACGCACATCCAAGCACGCACATCCACACACGCACATCCACGCACGCACACATCCATCCATCCATTCACCCATCCATCCACCCATCCACCCATCCATCCATCCATCCATCCATCCATCCACCCATCCACCCATCCATCCATTCATTCATTCATTCATTCATACTTACCCAGCGATGAGCCCCTGAGAAGAGAAGGGGCCACACCGGACTGCAGCAGAGGAGGCCGATGGTGCGGGCGGGTGCACAGCGCGTGCAGCCCGCCAGAATAGGTGAGCGGGGCTGGGGGCCGGGGGCTGAGGACCAGGGGCTGGGGCCAGCGGGGAGGAGGAGGGGGCCCTGCAGCTTCGCCGGCGGGCGCATAAGCCCGCCGGCATAGGTGAGAGGGGCTGGGGGCCGGGGGCTGAGGACCGGGGGCTGGGGACCGGGGGCTGGAGACCGGCGGGGAGGAGGGGGGCCCTGCAGCTTTGCCGGTGGGCGCATAAGCCCGCCGGCAGACAATCCAGGCAATGTGGAGGGCGGGGATACACAGGGGGGGCTGCACAGGGGACGGGGACAGGACACAGGGGGCTCTGGACACAGGGGGGGCTACAGGACACAGGGGGCTCTGGACACAGGGGGCGGGGACAGGACACAGGGGGAGCTGGAGGATTAGTTCATGGCCGGCTGGTGCGATGCAGCCCGCCGGCAGATAAGTATGATTGGGGGGGGGTGAAGGGGTTAACAGGGGTGCCCACACCTCTGCCCCTAACCCTTGGCTGTCACTGACAGCTTTTAGATTTGAGCTGTCACTGTTTGTTTACAAGCAGTGACAGTTCAAAGCCATGACGAGTATACTCATCATGATGCGGGAACTGACAGCTTTTCATGACGAGTATACTCGTCATTAGTCGTAAAGGGGTTAAGTAAGGCCGGCTTCACACCGTGGTGTGATCCGGTCCGGGGCTGTCCTATGTGATTCAGACAGCCCCGGACCAGATTTGCAAACAGAACCGGACGGCAAATATGCCCTCCGGTCCGGTGTGCAACCGGCTTCCGAGGACCGCAGCTGTAGCTGCAGAATTTTCATGATCTCCTCACTAGCCGTGGTTCTGAAAGCTCAGCAGGCGACAGCTGGTGGTGCTGAAGTTTAGCAGCGCTCGCTCCTAAACTTCAGCCACCGGCGTCCAGCTCCCAGATCCGATGTTTTTGTCTGACCGGGGAGATCCAGCGCCATAGATCTGATAGGATCCTATTTGGGCAGATTTTCACCCCGGACACAAAAACGTTGCAAGCAACATTTTTGTGTCAGGGAGGAAAATCCGACTACACCAGGATCCTCCCAGACAGATGGAAACCGGATGGCACATAGCTGCCATCCGGTTCCATCCGGCTCCATAGGGCTGCATTTTGTCAAAATCGGGTCCGGGGCAGTCAGGTTTACACCGGACAGCTCCGGACCTGATCATGCCGTGGTGTGAAGCCAGCCTAAGGCTCTAAGGCTAGGGTCACACCAGCATCAACCATAAGGCTGACAAATCTGTTTAAAACAGAATTTTTCAGCCTGAGGCTAGGGTCAGACTTGGGAGCCTGCATCCGTTTACTGGATGCATTACTGGATCCAATTTTTAAGTTGCCATCTTCATGCAATTTTTGCCTAGGTTCACGTTTGCGTAAATGCTAGGAACATTTATGTACCTAACGTTAACGCTACCGTTAACGCATTCATTAACGCATGGTACATACCCTGTGTGCAGAATTATTAAGCAAATGAGTATTTTGATCACATGATACTTTTTATACATGTTGTCCTACTCCAAGCTGTATAGGCTTGAGAGCCAACTACCAATTAAGTAAATCAGGTGATGTGCATCTCTGTAATGAGGAGGGGTGTGGTGTAATGACATCAACACCCTATATAAGTTGTGCTTAATAATTAGGCAAATGCTTTTTGTTAGGCAAAATGGGTCTGAAGAGAGATTTGACGGGCTCTGAAAAGTCCAAAATTGTGAGATGTCTTGCAGAGGGATGCAGCAGTCTTGATATTGCCAAACCTTTGAAGAGTGATCACCGAACAATCAAGCATTTCATGGCAAACAACCAACAGGGTTGCAAGAAGCGTGTTGGGCAAAAAAGGCGCAAAATAACTGCCCATGAATTGAGGAAAATCAAGCGTGAAGCTGCCAAGATGCCATTTGCCACCAGTTTTGCCATATTTCAGAGCTGCAACGTTACTGGAGTATCAAAAAGCACAAGGTGTGCTATACTCAGGGACATGGCCAAGGTAAGAAAGGCTGAAAAACTATCACCTTTGAACAAGAAACATAAGATTAAACGTCAAGACTGGGCCAAGAAATATCTTAAGACTGATATTTCAAAGGTTTTATGGACTGATGAAATGAGAGTGACTCTTGATGGGCCAGATGGATGGGCCAGAGGCTGGATCAGTAAAGGACAGAGAGGTCCACTCCGACTCAGACGCCAGCAAGGTGGAGGTGGGGTACTGGTATGGGCTGGTATCATCAAAGATGAACTTGTGAGACCTTTTTGGGTTAAGGATGGAGTGAAGCTCAACTCCCAGACCTACTGCCAGTTTCTGGAAGACAACTTCTTCAAGCAGTGGTACAGGGAGAAGTCGGTATCATTCAAGAAAAACATGATTTTCATGCAGGACAATGCTCCATCACATGCATCCAACTACTCCACAGCGTGGCTGGCCATTAAAGGTCTAAAAGAAGGAAAAATAATGACACGGCCTCCTTGTTCACCTGATCTGAACCCCATAGAGAACCTGTGGTTCCTCCTAAAATGTGAGATCTACAGGTAAGGAAAACAGTACACCTCTGGGAACAGTGTCTGGGAGGCTGTGGTGGCTGCTGCACGCAATGCTGATCGTAAACAGATCTAGCAACTGACAGAATCTATGGATGGAGGCTGTTGAGTGTCATCATAAAGAAAGGTGGCTATATTGGTCACTATTTTTGGGGGTTTTGTTTTTGCATGTCAGAAATGTTTTTTTCTAAATTTTGTGCAGTTATATTAGTTTACCTGGTGAAAATAACAAGTGAGATGGAAATATATTTGGTTTTTATTAAGTTACCTAATAATTCTGCACAGTAATAGTTACCTGCACAAACAGATATCCTCATAAGGGCCCTTTCACATCAGCGTTTTTCGTAATTCGCGGCAGATGCGGTGAAAAAAACTGCATCTGCCGCGTTTGCCGCATAACCGTTCCACTTGCGGCACGGTTGCGGTTTTTCCCATAGGAAGTATAGGGGGACTTGCGGCAGATGCGGCAAGTGCGGTTTTGCACTTGCGGCAGGTGCGGCAGCGATAAAAACCGCGGCTGACCGCGGTTTTTTTCGCTGCCGCACCTGCCGCAAGTGCAAAACCGCACTTGCCGCATCTGCCGCAAGTCCCCCTATACTTCCTATGGGAAAAACCGTGCCGCAAGTGGAACGGTTATGCGGCAAACGTGGCAGATGCGTTTTTTTCACCGCATCTGCCGCGAATTACGAAAAACGCTGATGTGAAAGGGCCCTAAGATAGCCAAATCTATAAAAAAAACACTCCAACTTCCAAAAATATTAAGCTTTGATATTTGAGTCTTTTGGGTTGATTGAGAACATAGTTGTTGATCAATAATAAAAATAATCCTCTAAAATACAACTTACCTAATAATTCTGCACACAGTGTATATGTACCTTGCATTAACGCATTCATTGGCCATGTTAAAAAATGCATGCGTTTTTGAAAATGCACCAAAAAATGTTGCAAACGCTATTAATAACGGATTTTTCAAAAACGCAATGCGTTAAATGGATTGCACTTTTACACACTTTTGCAATGCGTTTTCTGCATTGGAGTGTATGGGTGCGTTAACGGATGCGTTTTTACATATTTCCACATGTCAAAAACGGATCCAGTTAGCGGATTGCAGACGCAAGTGTGGCCCTGGCCTGAGTGCATAGCGTTAACGTAGTGTAACGCTGTGCTCAGGCTGCATAGTTATCCCACAGCCGGCCGCTTCACTCTGAAGGACCGGATATGGGCTTTTTCTCAGTGCACAGGAAACACAGTTTATAGCGTTTTCCTGTGCGCTCAGCAAAAGCCCATATCCGGTCCTTCAGAGTGAAGCTGCCGGCTGCTCTTATTTACCGGTAACCATAGGGATAACTATGCAGCCTGAGCACAGCGTTACATTACGGCTAGGGTCACATCGGCGTTTTTTGTTTAAAATCCTGATCCGGTTTTGAACTTTAAAAAAGCTCAAAACCGGACCAGGAAACGCTCCTGATAGGAGCCTATGCAAAACACCGGATGGCTTCACAAGCCATCCGGTGGCCGGATCCGGCACTGCTGCCTGCGTTTAAAATCATGCAGGCAGCAGTTTTCGCAGCGTTTCTGGGACCGCACTGCGGTCACCGGATGGCTCAGGATGTGTAATCCTGAGCCATCCGGTAACTGCCGAGGTTGCGGATCCCGGCTATTGGCGGGATCCGCAACCTTAATAAAGAGTTAAATTGTTGATCTCAATGACTTGTTAAGGTCTGTAGGGGGGCTTAGACCCCCCTACAGACCGGCCGACCACTTCTACAGTGTTCTTGTACAATTTGTCAATGGGCACGGGCTCTTCGGAGCAAAGTGCCCTCCCCCCCCCCCCCGTATCACTATACAGGGTGCATACACCCCTGTATTACAATGATGCATTAATCATGTGTAGTCCAAAAAGGATTTGATTACTCGCAATGTAAGTTCATACTTACATGCTGTTGTAGGCAGAGTCCAGCGAAATCCATAGGCGGGGCTGTGTGCAGCAGCCTCCGCCCGCTCCATGTTGATGGCCGCCCCCTCTGGCCGTAATCCACTGTTGTGAGGGCGGATACGTCGTTAAAGGGGCGTGGCTAACTATGTGCCGAGGTTAGCCACGCCCCTTTAACGACGTATCCGCCCTCACAACAGTGGATTACGGCCAGAGGGGGCGGCCATCAACATGGAGCGGGCGGAGGCTGCTGCACACAGCCCCGCCTATGGATTTCGCTGGACTCTGCCTACAACAGCATGTAAGTATGAACTTACATTGCGAGTAATCAAATCCTTTTTGGACTACACATGATTAATGCATCATTGTAATACAGGGGTGTATGCACCCTGTATAGTGATACGGGGGGGGGGGAGGGCACTTTGCTCCGAAGAGCCCGTGCCCATTGACAAATTGTACAAGAACACTGTATAAGTGGTCGGCCGGTCTGTAGGGGGGTCTAAGCCCCCCTACAGACCTTAACAAGTCATTGAGATCAACAATTTAACTCTTTATTAAGGTTGCGGATCCCGCCAATAGCCGGGATCCGCAACCTCGGCAGTTACCGGATGGCTCAGGATTACACATCCTGAGCCATCCGGTGACCGCAGTGCGGGATTCAGCACACATTTTTGAAAAAAAATGTGTGTGCCCGCCATTGCGTTCACCGCATCCGGATCCGGATGCGGTGAATGCAATTTAGGTTTTCAATGTGACCCTACCCTACGTTAACGCTATGCGCTCAGGCTGAAAAATTCTGTTTTAAACAGATTTGTCAGCCTTATGGCTGACGCTGGTGTGACCCTAGCCTAAAACAGAGCACATTTGGTCAGTATGTTTCTGGGTGTATGCACATTAGGCTAGAGTAACACTTGTGTTAGCCCTTGCGGCTGATGCAAATTCTAAAAACTTAGAATTATTCCCAGAAGTGCATAGCGTTATGTGGGAGAACACTGCCCCTAGTTAGCCGA
This sequence comes from Allobates femoralis, assembly GCA_033576535.1. Lineage (NCBI taxonomy): Eukaryota > Metazoa > Chordata > Amphibia > Anura > Aromobatidae > Allobates > Allobates femoralis. Next base: position 793,936,061 of record JARQOC010000003.1, on the reverse strand, counting down.
TATTTACCTTTCCAACCAGCCACACACAAAGCTGCTGGGACTGTGCTTTAGTGAAGCGCACAGGAATCTTTGCAGACAATGTTTCCTGTGCGCTGTTGTAAAGCGCACTCCCAGCAGCTTTGTGTGTGGCTGGTTGGGAAGGTAAATATCGGCTAACTAGGGGCAGTGTTCTCCCACAACGCATAGTGTTAACGCTATGCGCTTCTGGGAGAAGTTTTAAATGTGACCCTGGCCTTAGTTAAGGCTGTGGTCACAGTACCATTTTTCACATGCATTTTTGGAGACCTGCGTTTTCAAAAACGCATGTAAAAAAACGCACCCATAGGCCCCCATGTTAAAAAACGCATGCCCTAATAGCCAAAAAGCATGTGTGACTGTCCCATGCGTTTTTGGAGCATATCCAAAAACGCATGCGTTTTTGTAGAAAACGCATGCGTTTTTATAACATGGGTTCCTATGGAAAACGCATGCAAAAACGCATGTACAGTTAGCACCTTTTAGTGCCATTCAAAAACGCATGCGTTTCCCATAGGAGTTTTTCCGGAAACGCATGCGTTTTTTTAACATGGGCTCCTATGGGAAACGCATGCGTTTTTGAATGGCACTAAAAGGTGCTAACTGTACATGCGTTTTTGCATGCGTTTTCCATAGGAACCCATGTTATAAAAACGCATGCGTTTTCTACAAAAACGCATGCGTTTTTCAAAACGCTCAAAAAAATACTACAAGCACTATTTTTATGTGCAGATTCAAAAACGCAGCCAAAAACGCAGGGAGCCATCAGAGACCTTAAAAAACTCATGCTGACATGAAAAACGCATGTAAAAAAGCATGCGTTTTTAAAAGGCACTAAAAAAATGCATGTCAACTGTGACCCCAGCCTAAGCCAGGTTCACATCTAACGGGGGGTTGCGTTTGTGTTCCTATGCATTTTTGCACATAAACGCAATAGAATGCATCCAAGAATGCAACTATTGATTTAAATGGAAAACACAATGAAAACGCATGTAAAAACACATGTCATTTTCAGAAATTGCCAAACATATGTGTTTTTGCAAACGCAGCCCAAAACATTGCAGGACATGTTTTCTGAAAATTACATGCATTCTTACATGCGTTTTCATTGCATTTTCCATTGAAACTAATGGGTGTGTTTTTGGATGCGTTTGCAATGTGGTTTTGGCGCACATGCTGTCAAAAATGCATTGCAACCCAAATGGAAAAGAAATGCAGATGTGAAAAGGTCCATACCTGCAGTCACACGACTGCTGTGTGCAGTCTTGATGCTGGCACCGAAGTATCCCCACAGTGCCCGCTGTGTGCAATGTGAGGATTCACAAGTCACAAAGATTGCATACTTTTGTGAATAAACCTGAACAAAAACTTTTACATACCGGTACGTTTTAACATGGTACGAAATGGGTGTAGTATTCCTGTTCACAAGAAACGGGATGGTAAGTTCGAGACACCCACAAAAGCACTCAACAGACCCGGTCCCAGGGACGGTGGGCGGACCCGATAGAGGGAGGGCTCAGTCAGTCAGACGGAGGGAAGAAAGGTGGAGGGTAGGAAGTGAGAAAAGGTCAGTCGGAGAGTGGAGAAGGAGGAGTGAGGATCTGGAGGACTTGAGCAGCGAGGAGCTCGTCGTGGGTCCCGGAACAGCAGACTGCAAGAGAGACAGGAGCCCTAGGGGCAAGACAGAGAGTGATCCATCCATGCACCCGAATTTGAGTAAAATTGAAGTGCTGGTTGGGAACCAGGGTATCGGCCCTGAAGGTGGCGAGGAGACTCTACCCTCCAACCATGGAACAGGAGGCCACGAGCTCTAGAGGAGCTGTGGCCGACACCCGACACATCCGCCGAGAAGGTAGCCATACTAGGGTCAGGAGACTTGGTACAAGTCGAATGACAGGACCCGTGGCTGCTGAATTGCGGCACTGTATGCAGAGGCACGATCAGGAGAGAAATGGACAGTTAGCGCTAGGAGAGAGTGCCCCGGACTGTAACTGCAACATGCAAGTAAAGGTAAAGGAAATGTTCACTGCTGTGACCTCCTGTAATTTGCGGACCCTCCATCCTGTACCCTACACCCTTCAACATCCAACTGCCCCAGGGATCCACTCCACCCGTGGCGAACCGTTCCATCCCAGATGCCCGTCCATCGTCCCCGGAGGTTCTGAGGCAGTGGTGGCCACTTATAGCCACATCCCACTGGTGGTGTCACAAATAACTTTAATTTAAACCACTCCATCCCCAAAAACTAATCCCCTTTTTCAACTGAACCCAGGGTCACGGAAGCCGGGTCTCGACCCCTGTGACTCCCCAGTATAGCCCGGTTCTGAGTACTCCACGGCCCTGGGGTGCGTCGCAAGGAAAATTATTAAATGATTGGTGGGAACTATAATTAAAGAGACAGACGTTGACTATGGGTAGGGTCACATTGGCGTTTTTTGTTTAAAATCCTGATCCGGTTTTGAGCTTTAAAAAAGCTCAAAACCGGACCAGGAAAGGCTCCTGATGGAAGCCTATGCAAAACACCGGATGGCTTCACAAGCCATCCGGTGGCCGGATCCGGCACTGCTGCCTGCGTTTAAAATCATGCAGGCAGCAGTTTTCGCAGCGTTTACCGGGCCGCACTGCGGTCACCGGATGGCTCAGGATGTGTAATCCCTGAGCCATCCGGTAACTGCCGAGGTTGCGGTTCCCGGCTATTGGCGGGATCCGCAACCTTAATAAAGAGTAAAATTGTTGATCTAAATGACTTTTTAAGGTCTGTAGGGGGCTTAGACCCCCCTACAGACCGGCCGCCCACTTCTATAGTGTACTTCAGCTATATCTCACGGGGCACGGGCTCCCCGGAGCAAAGTGCCCCCCCCCCGTATCACTATACAGGGGTGCCTACACCCCTCTATTACAATGATGCTTTAATGATGTCCAAAAATGCAGTACAAAAAGGATTTTAGCAATCGCAATGTAAGTTTATACTTACATGCTGTTGTAGGCAGAGTCCCGAGAAAACCATGGGCGGGGCTGTGTGCAGCAGCCTCCGCCCACTCCTTCTTGATGGCCGCCCCCTCTGGCCGTAATCCAGTGTTGTGAGGGCGGGCACGTCGTTAAAGGGGCGTGGCTAACCGCGGCAAATAGTTAGCCACGCCCCTTTAACGACGTGCCCGCCCTCACAACACTGGATTACGGCCAGAGGGGGCGGCCATCAAGAAGGAGTGGGCGGAGGCTGCTGCACACAGCCCCGCCCATGGTTTTCTCGGGACTCTGCCTACAACAGCATGTAAGTATAAACTTACATTGCGATTGCTAAAATCCTTTTTGTACTGCATTTTTGGACATCATTAAAGCATCATTGTAATAGAGGGGTGTAGGCACCCCTGTATAGTGATACGGGGGGGGGCACTTTGCTCCGGGGAGCCCGTGCCCCGTGAGATATAGCTGAAGTACACTATAGAAGTGGGCGGCCGGTCTGTAGGGGGGTCTAAGCCCCCCTACAGACCTTAAAAAGTCATTTAGATCAACAATTTTACTCTTTATTAAGGTTGCGGATCCCGCCAATAGCCGGGAACCGCAACCTCGGCAGTTACCGGATGGCTCAGGGATTACACATCCTGAGCCATCCGGTAACCGCAGTCCGGTATTCTGCACACATTTTTGTAACAAATGTGTGTGCCCGGCATTCCGTTCACCGCATCCGGATCCGGATGCGGTGAATGCAATTTAGCTTAGCAATGTGACCCTACCCTATAATCAGAATGTTTATTTAAACTAAAAAAAAAAACCTGCCTTTCTCTTGGTCTCAATCACGATGTACTGTAATGACTTGTAAACTCATCCAATAAAGACACATGCAGCCACGTAAAGCTAACATAAAATGTATTACTGGTGGCTAATCAATCAGTAAATGTGAGCTATGGAAATGATTAATGAAATGACACTCATTTCCTTATAGTGTTATAGGCAGTGGGGAACAACAGTGCATACAATGGCCAATAGCATTATCAGCTACATGCAGCAGATTGGCAGTTATATAAAAGCCTCTTTAGACAGACAGACCGACCATTGTACTTCCATGTGCACAGTATAAAGCAGGCCCAGCCCATTCATCTGCACTATAAGATGCACACCCCTCCCCCCACTTTCCCCTCCAACTTTTTTGGGGGAAAAGTGTGTCTTCTAGTCTGAAAAATATGGTAATTGTATTGACTTGTAGATAAGACCTTGCAGCTTTTAGTACAACCATAAGAGTTTATCCCATTGAATGTCTGGATAGTTAAAATCCCCATAAAATAAGCACCCTATTATTATTCACTACCTTTTTAATCTGTTGGAAAATAAAAAACTGAACTGGAACACAAGTAAGGCTGGCTTCACACTGGCATTTGTGTCTGCATGCACAGGGCATGCAGACGCAAACGCAGCCCATACTGATGTGAACGCAGCGGAGAATCTGCACATGCGTTCACATTAGTATGCAGCCTGCCAGCCAATCAGCTGTCTCGGTGACGGCCCGGTGGAGGAGATCAGCGGTGGAGATCTCCTCCCGGCCACAGCTGATCTCCTGTCAGTGTCGGCCGGGAGAAACAGCTGATCTGACAGCTGTTTAAATCTCCCGCGCCAACATCGATTAGGTGATATCGGTGCAGGAGATAAGAAACAGCTGATCGCTGTTTCAAATCTCCCGCTCTGACATCATCTATTCGGTGTCGTTGCGGGAGATTTAAACAGCTGTCAGATCAGCTGTTTCTCCCGGCCGACACCGGCGGGAGATCAGTGGAGGCCACCGGGAGAGATTTCAATGAGATCAGCATTCTCTCATGCGGAGGATACTGCGGATCCATTGACTTCAATGCATGGTGCAACATGCTGTGTTCAGAGTGAGCTCGGAGGGTGCACAAATTACGCACATCCGAACGCAAGCGCAACCGAACGCAGCCAAAAGCAGGCACATGTGTTCCCATGTTAAACATAGGAACGCATGTGTGCAAGCGTTTGGCTGCGTTCGGTGCGCTGCGCTCACAAACGCTAATGTGAACCCAGCCTAAATGCATGTAGTATATAGGTGCATGTAGTACACAGGCCACAAAAAAGCGAAACAAAAGAAACAAAAATAAGCAGATACCCTAAAATAAGTAAATAAATGAATTGCAGTAGTGCATGAAACTGAAAATGGGGTTCTTTTTAATTTGTTGCAGCATTTCATCCCAACTACAGAGTCGGACATATCGCATGTACAGCCGATGCGGCTGCATGGGGGCCTCAGAGGTGGAGGGGGCCCTTGCTGGTTGGGAATTAATGAGGGCAATCTCGCCTGCTGTTTGGAGCTCTTGGCTCCGGGGGCCCATTGGCCAGATCACCCTCATTACATGGTGTGTCAGGCAGGAAGTGATCCCGAAGTGTTGCGGAATGCAAGAAACAGTGGAACGCTGGAGTCTGTCTCCTACTTCCCGCTGGGCACTAATCTCTGTATCATTTGAAAAGACCCAGCAGGAGAGAAAGAGCGGCGTCGCGGGAGTGAGAGGTGAGTGATGTTTTTTTTTCTTCCTCCATCAATAGGCTGGTGACAATGAGGAAAAGCAGGGGGAGTGTGACGGGGATAAATGGGACCCCTCACTGTTGTAAACCCCCAAACCCCAGTGCTGTGCCTGCCCCACTATTGTATAACCTTAAATATCCAGTGCTGTGCCCCATGCTGCTGTATACCCCAAAATCTCAGTGCTGTGCCCCCCATTGCTGTATACCCCCAAACCCTAGTGCTGTGTCCCCGCCCCCAAACTCCAGTAATGGGGCTCCCGTTGCTGGATACCCCAAAACCCCAGTAATGGGGACCCCTCACTGCTGTAACCTCCAAACCCCAGTGCTGTGCCCCCCAAGTGCTGTATCTCCAACACCAGTGAAAGTATGTCCATAAGGGGTCCCCCTTTACAGACTATGCATTTCAACACATACAGTATATGTGTGTTCATCATGGTTATATATATATGTATGGGGCACCCGAGAGTCCGGATGCCACGATAGCCTCGCCTCCCTCGGCGGGTAAGGTGATGCTTAGAAGCAAGGTAGGGTATCCACACCAGGTAACCAACACACACAACACCTTCCTGACTCCAAACCAGAAGGGGGAGCTCTAACCTGGGCTTCAGGGGAGTCTTCCCTATAACTTCTGGCTGGAGGCAGAGTTAGTCAGATCAGTTCCTAGAAAGACTGTGGAAAATATCCTGTGGACTGGAGCAGTGTCAGGTTCGTACGAGGATACTCACTAGCTAGTGTAAGGGACGCGTAAGCAAGGGTATGAGGAGAGGAGTAGGCCTTGGGGGTGGAGCCTGTCATCCGTTCACCCCAGAGCAGAGAGCCAAAACCAGACACCGGAGTCTGAGGTTGCACGGGCACTCTAGGCCCAGCTGCAAAAACCGGAGGACAGGAGAGTTCAAGTTTTCCGGCCACCCAAAGCACTTGGAGGCAAAGCAGCGTAGAAGAGCCCAGGGACAGTGGTCAGAGAAGTGGAACCCAGGAAGGGCTCGAGCGACCTGCCATACTGGTGAAAGACTGTCCAGCAGGAGTAAAGGGTCGCAGCTTAGCTACAAGGCAGCCAGGACCAGCAGGCAGAGGCGCAGCAGGGAGGTCTCAAAACCAGCCTGGTGAGTAGAACCTTAACTTGCCTCCTGGCTACCCGGACTCCTACCATCGATTGTGGACTGTACCCTGATGTACCCTGACTGTACCCTGACGTCTGCTTCCTCAGTAAAGGTAAAGAAAACTGCCCCTGCGTGTCTGTTGGTTATTCAGCGCCTTGAATCCTGCACCTCAATGGCCTACCATCGTCATAGACTGTTATGGTTGCCCTGGGGAGCTGCTCCGCCTGTGGGGAGCGATAACACCACAGCTGCTCGTCCATGATTCCCGGAGGTTATGCACCGCAGCGCCGGCCAAATAGCCAGATACCACAGGTGGCATCATGACAACTATCCCCCAAATCCTACCCCCACCAGAACTTTTAGAAAACTGATCCCCAGGGTCACAGAAGCCACCCACAATTCATTATATGGCCCTAATAGCATCCTAAACCCCACAATTAATTATATGGCCATGATAGCATACCCCCACCCACAATTCCTGATATGGCCCTGATAGCATCTCCCCACCCCACAATTTTTTATATGGCCTAAGCAGCGCCTTCCTCCCTCCAACAATGTCATATGGCCCTGATAGCGCTCCCCCTGACAATTCACTATTTGGCCCTGATAGCATTCCCAACCCCACAATTCATTATATGGCCCTAATAGTGTCTCCCCACCCCACAGTTAATTATACTGTATGGCCTTGATAACATTCCCCTACCTTCACACTATGTTTTTGTTCCTATTCGTTGGATCCTGTCTGTGCTTTACATTCATTACTGCTGCTTACATTCTGCATTTTTCGCTTGAATTCATCTACAAGCTTGCCTTTGACATATTCTAGTATGAGCTCATCATCTGGCCGTGCATCTAATGTAGTGACAAGTGTGTCATAACTTTCTGGAAGACCACTTAATAGTACTGTGGCAACATTAAAGTCTTTAATTTATTCTCCAATACCCCTGAGACGCTCCACAATCTCTTGGGTGTTTCTTGTATAGTCCTGCATGTTCTGGCCATCACTTAGCTTAGACTGGTACAGCTTTCTCATGAGACAAAGCTTATTGCTAAGATTTGATCTTTCATGCACTTTCTGTAACTCACCCCACATCTCCTTTGCATTTGCACACTTGCATATATGCACAATCTGATCATCATCTACACTGAGGGAGATAGTGCTTTGTGCTTTCTGATCCTTCTTCAATGTAGAACATATGATGATTTCTTATGTAACCCAGACAGTATTGTATTTTGGTTTGCAAACGTGTGATGGCCAACTGGATGTTCCTAGAGTTTTGTAGATGACTGTTGGGTTTATTTTAACACTAGATGATGGCCCGATTCTAACGCATCAGGTATTCTAGAATATGTATGTAGTAGACATACTGTGACTGACAGAACTTGTTCAATCAACGTGAGTGAACTACATACACTGTGTTCCAAATTATTATGCAAATTGGTTTTAAGAGTCATAGGGTTGTTGTTTTATTTTTTTAATGAAACCCACTGATGGGATTGTGTCTCATGGTGGGTTTACACGTCCCGATATCGGCCCAAATATCGTAACCAACGACGCGGGAGCGCGCTTTTCCATGCATCGCATCGGAGGTTTACACGGCGCGATATCAGAATGCAACGTCCGTCCGATGTCTACGCCCCCCGACGCAGGAACGACCAGCTAACATTGGAGTCAATGTGTGACGTTGCCCTACAAATCGGAGTTGGGCTGTCACACAGGACGATCCTGCTCCAATCGGCATCCGATATCGGGCAGTCGAATAGCACGCTCATTCGACCCCCGATATCGTTTTGCCATCGTTCCTGCATCGCGTTGTACGTTCAAACAGTACAACGCAGGTACGATATCGGGTCCAACTCACGAACCACGTGACTTTTGGTCGGAGTTGGGTCGGAGTTGGACGCTGATATCGCGACGTGTAAACCCACATTCAGAGTTCTTTGGAACACTGAAAACAATCTCAGATACTTGTGATACAGTACATGTATAGCAGCGCTATGGTATATGGTGGTACATTACAGTACATGTATAGCAGCGCTATGGTATATGGCGGTACATTACAGCACATGTATATCAGCACTATGGTATATGGCGGTACATTACAGTACATATATAGCAGCACTATAGTATATGGCGGTACATTACAGTATATGTATAGCAGAGCTATAGTATATGGCGGTACATTACACTACATGTATAGCAGCGTTATGGTATATGGCGGTACATTATAGTACATGTATAGCAGCGCTATGGTATATGGCGGTACATTACAGCACATGTATAGCAGCGCTATAGTATATGGCTGGTACAATACAGTACATGTATAGCAGCGCATATGGTATATGGCTGGTACATTACAGCACATGTATAGCAGCCTATAGTATATGGCCGTACATTACAGTACATGTATAGCAGCGCTATGGTATATGGCGGTACATTAAGTCAATGTATAGCAGCACTATGTATATGGCGACATCCGCTCCCGCAGGTCCTCCTGGCCCCCACTACTCACAGTAAAGTAAAACTAAGCGATAGGGCGTAATGGAGTCTGGGGAACAGGACGGATGCGGCGGGACAGAATGAATGTGGGGGGGCAGGATGGATGTTGGGGACAGGATCGGATGTGGGGGCAGATCGGATGAAGGGAGCAGGAGGGAGCGTGCGGCCAGATGGAGCGATGGGGCAGCATGGATGCAAGCGGGGCAGGATGGAGAGCGGGGCAGGATGGAGAGAACGGGGCAGGAGCTGAGCGGGGCAGGAGGAGCGAGCAGGAGCAGGGACAGGAGAGCGAGGGGCAGAGGGCACGGAGCAGAGGAGGGGCAGGACGGAGCGAGCTAGAAGCAGGGCAGACGGAGCGAGCGGGGCAGGACGGAGGTGGAGCGGGGGCAGGACGGAGCGAGCGAGCAGGAAGGAGCGAGCAGGACAGGACGGAGCGAGAAGGGCAGGAAGGAGTGAGAGCGGGGCAGGATGGAGCTAGGGGGGCAGGATGGAGCCAGGAAGGGGGGCAGGATGGAGCCAGGAAGAGGGGGCAGGATGGAGCCGGGGGGGGCAGGATGGATGCGGGGGGGGACAGGATGGAGCTGGGGGGCAGGATGGAGCCAGGGGGGCAGGATGGAGCGAGCGGGGCAGGATGGAGTGAGCGGGGCAGGATGGAGCGTGCGGGGCAGGATGGAGCGAGAGGGCCAGAAAGGAGCGAGAGGGCCAGGACGGAGCAAGTGGGGCAGGAAGGAGTGAGCAGGGCAAAACAGAGCGAGTGGGGCAGGAAGGAGCGAGAGGGGCAGGAAGGAGCGAGCGGGGCAGGACGGAGCAAACGGGGCAGGACGGAGAGAGCTGGGCAGAACGGAGCAAGCTGGGCAGGACGGAGCGAGCTGGGCTGTATTGAGTGAGCGGGGCAGGAAGGAGCGAGCGGGGCAGGATGGAGTGAGTGGGGCAGGATGGAGCGAGTGGGGCAGGATGGAGCGAGTGGGGCAGGATGGAGCAAGCTGGGCAGGAAGGAGCAAGCGGGGCAGGAAGGAGCGAGCGGGGCAGGATGGAGCGAGCGGGGCAGGACAGAGCGAGCGGGGCAGGACGGAGCAAGCAGGGAAGGAAGGAGCGAGTGGGGCAGGAAGGAGCTAGCAGGGCAGGATGGAGCCGGGGGCAGCATGGAGTCGGGAAGGTTTTCAGGAGGGAGCCGTGGGGGGGGCAGGATGGATGCAGGGAAGGGGGGGGCAGGATGGAGCCGGGAAGGGGGTCCGGATGGAGCAGAGAAGGGAGCCAGGATGGAGTCGGGGGGGCAGGATGGAGCCAGGGGGGGCAGGATGGAGCTGGGAAGGGAGGCAGAATGGAGCCGAGTGGGGGGCAGGATGGGGCCGGGGGGGTAGGATGGCTGCAAGGGTGGGCAGGATGGCTGCAGGGAGGCAGGATGGCTGCAAGGGGGGCAGGATGGTGCCGGGGGGGAAGGATGGCTGCAGGGGTGGGCAGGATGCCTGCAGGGGGGGCAGAATGGCTGCGGGGGGGCAGGATCCCCCTCGCCCCCTCTGTTCTCACCCACAGCGTCGCACTGTGTACAGCGACATGTGACAGGGTGGACTGTGTGACGTCACATCAGCCCGCCCTGTCACATGTCCGCTGTACACGGAGAAGATGGGTGAGAACAGCGGGAGGCGAGGAGGGAAGCTGGAAGGTGAGGAGGGAGGCAGGAAGGCGAGGAGGCGAGGAGTGAGGCAGGGAGGCGAGGAGGCGAGACGTGAGAAAGGGAGGCGAGGAGGTGAGGAGGGAGGCAGCAGGTACCGGTGGCGGGAGTCGCCGCCGCCGTACATGTAGCCTGGCGACAGCGACGCTATGCATCGCTGTCGCCAGGTTTCAGCTACTGTATAATCTTCTAATTCTGAATGCGCGCGGCATTTTGCATACACGGCGCTCATTGATTGCCACTGCTAGCGGCAGCCAATGAGCGCTGGCGCGCGATTTCGGCGTCAGACAGACACGATTAGGAGATTATATAGTAGATGGTAATGTAATTATCTAACTTATTTGTCATAGAAGGCCAGAGAACTTAATAATGCTTATCGTCCATTGTATATTACCCTGTGGATGTTGACATTATGTAAATTGTGCCAACTACCATTGTTTTAATGTCATGGTTTGCAGACTGAATGTCTCCTACTAACATTCCATTGTAAGGGCTATATCAATCAGTATGTTGCTCTACCTTGCCAGGACTGCAATACTACTAAAAATATGTTAAATGAGGCTTGAGGTCCAGCCAATGAAAAGACAGTGTTACTCCACCAATTGTGACGTCCCCAATATCCCGTAATGAGGGCTGAGGGTTTATAAGGAGGATTGTTCATTAACCAGAGAGAGGCAGAGTCTGTCTAGTGCCCTCAGTCTAGGGATTTCGGTCCCGGCTAGAGAGGTACTGGACTTGATAAAGGCAGCTAATCTAGGATCTTCGGGTCTGATTGGCAAACCATAACCCCAGGCCTAGGCATTTCTGTGCCGACCAAGGGGATCAGAACCTGGATTATAACACCACAAGGACTTCAGCATCGAATTATTGGATTCAGCTGAGATGACAAGGACTGCATAAGGAAGACACGCAGGTGGGACAATCCAGTCAACTGGCTACAGACTTTGCTGTGCTATATTCTAATCCCTGGTGAGCCAGGGGAAGGGTGAGACTATGTTGCCTGTTACATTGTTGTGTTTTGCTGGTTATGTGTTATATGCTGTTAACTGTTGGGGATCCAATAAAGTCTTACTATTGTGGTTCCCTCACCCTGTGTTGTCTGAGTAATGTTCCGCCAACGGTTAAGGAGATTGGGCGTTCAGTTGGGGATGAGCCCTGGTCCATGTTGCCTTGCTAAAGGCGGCTGGGCCAGCAGACGAGAGCACCCATTGACCTCCGTGTATCCACAATTGGTGGCAGCGGTGGGATACTACTCAGCCTGGTTTATCCAGGGGAGCTGCAGGGGACTGGTGTTCGTGGACACCGTCCAAGGGCTCAACAACCAGGGAGGCATATAAGCATACCCAGCAGGCCATAGGTGAGGCATACAGGTTTCGGACGTTGCCATGTCCAACTCCATCAGCTCAGCTATGGGACAAGGACCGGAGAGAAGGTACGGCTGTAGCAGTAAATGGATGCTACAGGATCTGTGCCAGAGGCGAAAAATTGAATACAGGAGCGCTGACACTGGGTCGGCTTTGAAGTTTGTCCATTGGAGGGCCCAGAATGATGCAGAGGATGATGAGGACCCTGCCGATATTGAACCAGAGGAGTTAAATTATGTGTCACATCATGTATCCAGTGACAATCGTGAATCAACCTTGTCTCTAGCAGCCCAAGTCGAGCAGTGGTTTGTTGCATTGGGGGCCAACTCCTCAAGAGAAGAGAGGGCTGCTGTGATAGGATATGTTTATGGATGGAATTCCAGCTGCCCGATTGCTAGCAGCAACCAATAGAGAAGGATGGTTCCACTACCCAGAAGAAGCCCCACCAGGACAAAGGTACACAGACATGATCCGTGACTTGTACAATCCACAACGCTGGTATACATGTGTACGTCTTGGACATATAGACAAAGATTGTCGCCAATGCTGGGGGCCCATGCCTGGAGATCATCTGCCAGCAAAGCCAGTCCAGGTTAGTGACTGCCAAGCCCCGGGACTACAACAAAATGATTCTGTCAACACCCTGGTAAGCCCAGCTATTGTTTCTCCAGACCATGTACCATGTTCCCAATTAACCAAATTCCTGGTTGAGGGTCAGTGCTCAGACATCCCTTTGGAAGGTTAGCAGCTAGCCGTGGCGAACGACCAAGGAGAGGGCAAGTTGGAGCGTATGGACAGCGTCCCCACCCCTGCTATTTTGGAGCCTGAGCAAAGAGAGGTCAAGTTGGAGTTTATAGACAACGTCCCTATCCCTGTTGCTTTGGGAACTGACCAGGAAGAGGTCGATGTGGAGCTTACAGACTGTGTCCCCACACCTGCTTTTGTGGAGACTGACCAGGAAGAGGATGATGTGGGATTTGTGGACAGCCTTCCCACAACTGTTATTTCAGGGGCTAACTTTGAGAAGGTTGAATTGGGGCTCATGGATGGCCTCCACACATCTGTTGTTTTGCGTGCTGACCCAGGACATGGACTATCCAGCCAGTTTGTCACATCCATCCCCCTCATCCAAGAAGCCAAGCAGCACCCTGATGTGGATCTTGCTACCCCACCTTCTGAGGATAATCCATGTTCCCAGCCCCCATCATTCTCCTCTAAGCCATCAACAGTGAGTAAACCTACACAGACTGTGGTCATTGACTGGGGGGGAATTGATAGCCAGAGGTTTAAGGGAGCCCAACTCCTGAATCCCATTTTACTGCTTGTCCACAATATGTCTGCCCATCCTGGGAGAGGTAATCTGGGGGAGGTGTATAGATGGAAGCCTCGATTGCTGGCTTCACCATTAAAAAAGACAATGCCGTCAAGAGGAGGAGGATGATACGAGACTGATCATAGCTGACTGCCCTGTCTGGTTACATAAGAAGAGGGAAGTATTGGACTCATTCAATGTAGAACATAGGACGATTTCTTATGTAACCCAGACAGTATTTTATTTTGGTTTGCAAACTTGTGATGGCCAACTGGATGTACCTAGAGTTTTGTAGATGACTGTTGGTGTTTATTTTAACATGGTAATGTAATTATCTAACTTGCTTGTCATAGAAGGCCAGAGAACTTAATTATGCTAATTGTCCATTGTATATTACCCTGTGGATGTTGACTTTACGTAAATTGCCCCAGCCACCATTGTTTTAATGCCATGGTTTGCAGACTGAATGTCTCCTACTAACATTCCATTGTAAGAGCTATATCAATCAGTATGTCGCTCTAGCTTGCCAGGACTGCAATACTACTAAAAATATGTTAAATAAGGCTTGAGGTCCAGCCAATGAAAAGACAGTGTTACTCCACCACTCGTGAAATCCCCAATATCCTGCAATGAGGGCTGAGGGTATATAAGGAGGACTGTTCATTAACCAGCGAGAGTTAGATTCTGTCTAGTGCCCTCAGTCTAGGGATTTCGGTCCTGGCTAGAGTGGCACTGGACTTGATAAAGGCAGCTAATCTAGGATATTCGGGTCTGATTGGCAAGCCATAACCCCAGGCCTAGGCATTTCTGTGCCGACCAAGGGGATCAGAACCTGGATTATAACACCACAAGGACTTCAGCATCGAATTATCAGATTCGGATGTGATGACAAAGACTGCATAAGGAAGCCACGCAAGTTGGGACAATCAAGTCAACTGGCTACAGACTTTGCTGTGCTATATTCTAATCCCTGGTGAGCCAGCAGAAGGGTGAGACTCTGTCGCCTGTTACATTGTTGTGTTCTGCTGGTTATGTGTTATATGCTGTTAACTGTTGGGGATCCAATAAATTCTTACTATTGTGGTTCCCTCACCCTGTATTGTCTGAGTAGTGTTCGGCCCACGGTTAAGGAGCTCGGGCGTTCAGTTAGGGATGAGCCCTGGTCCACGTTGTCTTTGTAAAGGCGGCTGGGCCAGCAGACGAGAGCACCCACTGACCCCCGGGTCTCCACACCTTCTCTACCCAATCATCTGGTAATGGATGAGGCACTTGCTCCTGCGTGTATTTCCACATACCTTCTTTTATGAGCAGTATCTTCACCTTGAATTTCCAGGACTGATAATTCTGATTGGTGAGACTTTGCTCTGAGAACTTGCAGTGATCCCTGCTTGTGGACATCTTCTCTGTTGCTCTGCTGCTTTTGCTTCTGTTGCTGTATTATTCTTCTGTGTGACTCTGTGCTTTGTGTCACTCCTGGGGTTCTGTGTCACACTCGAGTTCTGTCTCACGCTGGGCCCATAACCTGTTGGCAGCGGATCATTCAGGATACACTGAAAGCGTGTTGACAACAGAACTTAGCTTTAATTAGCAACAAACAGGTACAGATTTGAAGGGCTTTATGGAAATAGGAATGTACATTTTAATTGTCCCTTTGCAGTATCAGCAAGCTACTGTGCTTCTCTTCACATGCACAGACACAGGAAACTGGTTATAGTCACATGGTATTTCCTGTGTGTGAGCGTCTGGAAGTGTTTTTTTTAAAACTAACTTCACTGACAATGCACAAACCTAGCAATACAACCATTAAACATACTGGATTGGAGTTGTTGCATTTAACATATTCCAACAGGAACATTGCAGCAATAACAGTGTCAGCAGCAGTTCCCCCTTCCCCCCATAACATTGCTTCATGGCCACATTTTTTGCTTCAAATTCTTCATTCTATAATCCTCTTCTAAAACCTGAACCAGTGTAGTGGGGCCACTGGAGCTTGCATTAACATAAGCAGGGCTTAATTAGGCAGCAGCTGAAAGGTCTCTGAGATTGCTGTGCTTCCAATCTCTATGGTACAGGGTAACTAGCTGAATATGGTTACAGACCTAGCGCTTGCCTTCACACTTACTTAAGGTAGGGAAGACTTTAAACTAAATGTATGATATCTTAAAACTGTTTATTACAAAGATCAAAAACATGATTTAAAAAGAGTACATAAAAATATATTAGATTCTGAAAATAAAATAAAACTGTGCTAGCAGTTTGTGTTCAGATATGCCGTGTAGCGTCCTGGCAGTATAAGGCGCCTTCTACTAGTGCTTCTGAATAGTGGTGCGATAGATGATTGTCGCTAGTTCCACTGCAATCTGCACGACCTCCTCATTTACTGTGAAAAATAGAGGAACTGTGTTAATGGACTAAACCGGTCCACCTCACTAAAACTAGTACTATTTACAGTATTGTTCTCACCGGTTGCTGTGCTGTATGATATATGTATTACCAGCTTGTTCGTTCCTCCTTCCTGATTCCCTTCTCCCCTGGAGGTGTGATTCCCTCTATAAAACGGTAGTATATATACTGAGGGGGTCACAAAAACAAAATTATCAATAATCTCCCATTTAATATTAATCTTGCTTAAAAATGAAGATGCTCACCCAATAACTCGGTATGGTGGGTAGGTCTTCTTAAAGTACGTTGCATGTTTTTCCTGCTAGAGAATGAAAATGTGTATAGGCTGTCATGCGTATAATCAGTGTGCCAAAGGGGTAATGATTGCAGATTTTGTTTGGATTGCTAGTCCTATATACACATAAAAAATCTCCCTTGTTCTGATGTGTGTACTTACTATTTGTAGATGGTAAAGGGTGCTCGCATCTGTCATGGGGCGGTTTCCCAAGCTGTCTGGTCTGTTGTGTTGGCTCGTCTGCACCAGAGCACAGGCAGGCACTACTGCGGACGACAGTGTGCACCTGGCTAGCTGATATGATGTTGCAGGAACTGGTCACAGTGAGCTCAGCACAGTCTCTGGCTTCTTCAAGAGAAAGTTGTCCGTGAGCAACAAAACATGTTGATAGCTCTGCCCAGACTGTGCTAAGACTGCCTGACTGATAGACAGACAAGTTGTCCCATCACAAGAAGCCAGAGACTGTAATAGTAAGTACACACATCAGAACAAGGGAGATTTTTTATGTGTATATAGGACTAGCAATCCAAACAAAATCTGCAATCATTACCCCTTTGGCACACTGATTATACGCATGACAGCCTATACACATTTTCATTCTCTAGCAGGAAAAACATGCAACGTACTTTAAGAAGACCTACACACCATACCGAGTTATTGGGTGAGCATCTTCATTTTTAAGCAAGATTAATATTAAATGGGAGATTATTGATAATTTTGTTTTTGTGACCCCCTCAGTATATATACTACCGTTTTATAGAGGGAATCACACCTCCAGGGGAGAAGGGAATCAGGAAGGAGGAACGAACAAGCTGGTAATACATATATCATACAGCACAGCAACCGGTGAGAACAATACTGTAAATAGTACTAGTTTTAGTGAGGTGGACCGGTTTAGTCCATTAACACAGTTCCTCTATTTTTCACAGCAAATGAGGAGGTCGTGCAGATTGCAGTGGAACTAGCGACAATCATCTATCGCACCACTATTCAGAAGCACTAGTAGAAGGCGCCTTATACTGCCAGGACGCTACACGGCATATCTGAACACAAACTGCTAGCACAGTTTTATTTTATTTTCAGAATCTAATATATTTTTATGTACTCTTTTTAAATCATGTTTTTGATCTTTGTAATAAACAGTTTTAAGATATCATACATTTAGTTTAAAGTCTTCCCTACCTTAAGTAAGTGTGAAGGCAAGCGCTAGGTCTGTAACCATATTCAGCTAGTTACTCTTCTAAAACCTGTGTGCATCTTATGGCCTGATGTGTATTATAGTACGAAAAACACAGTACTTTTCTCAATTAGTAGATGAAACAATCCATCGGGAGTATACGTTTACTGCAGGTGGACACCTGAACGCAGTCTACCACAGTTGAGTTACATATAAAGGAAAAGGACTGGCATCACCTAATGTAAAGGTGCAAGCAAAAAAAATCAATGTTCTTAGAAAAAAGAGAATTGCTACAACACTAAACATAATATGAGTGTGAATAAGCTAATGGCAAACAATGAAAAGCAGGGCAAATATGTACAGCTTATTACTTATTTTGGACTGTGCACCCTTCTCCCGCAGTGTAGCTTCGCCTATCCTTCCATTTTACCGTAGCCCTCGTCCTGGGACATACCATTCCAGCAGGTTATAATTACATTCCTAGACATATAACCCATTCAAGCAATAGTACACAGCATTCAGTGTCAGAGTAGGACCCGGTATGATGAGAGCACTTTGGCGTAGTTATTGGGCTCTTCGCAGTGGCACCAGTGTTGAAGCTAAGTCTCTCACTTTTTTTTTCCTTGTACAGTATTCACTGTGTTCCTTTACCATATACATTTTTAGCTGTACATATGTGCCCTGCTTTTCATTGTTTGCAATTAGCTTATGTCGAGCCCCAGGCCCTGGGGTACTCAGGTATCAAGCTCGGTGGGTGCTTTCGCAGGGATGTCACGGGTGGCAGCGCCTGAGCCCGTGGCCTGGGTGACACTTCAATAAAGGGGTGTATTTACAGGGGATTAGAGTTTGTCATGTGACGCCACATGTAGTACCTGGTGATGGGTCAAAAGCGCCGCCACAGTCCTCTGGAGGTCGATGGTAATGTGGCTGAGATGGCAAAGCTCCACACAGGTAGAGCTGGGCCTCCAGGGAAGCGTAGGGAAAAGGGGCAGCTTGGGGTGGAACTTTAAGTCGGTATAGGGAATGATGGAGCATTCTATAAGGGCACTGGGAGCGGAGAGGAATGACGCACACATACTGTAGAAAGTCTCTTTTACCTTTTTACTGGTGGTATAGCAGGTAAAGACGTCCAGGGCACTGTCTGATGACCAGGTGCACAGCGAGCTTCCACAGCAAGTGGGTATAAGGCCTCCTCAGCTTTTCTGCAGTTACTGAAGCCCTGTCTGATTGCAGCCAGACTGGCCTCCTTACTTCCTCTGTTCCTCTCTCTCTCCTCCTGTGCAGTCCACGGGTTACCCTCTCTGACCATTGCTTTGTGATGCCTCACTGTGGTGTCTGGCTCCCTCTTTCTGGGTACACAGGGGGACCGAGTTACTGAAGTCTCCTCGGTATGATGGGGTTTTCTGTAGTCTTGCAGTAATCCTACAGGTGCGGATCCCCGAAGTCCGGTACGTCTTTAGGTGAAACTCCACCGGTTCCTCACCCCCTTGGCTCTGCTCCTTGCCTTCTGTCCCCACTCCTAGGCTTGCTGGATGGCAGAAGGGCCACTCCCGGTCACTGGCTAAGGTCTAACCGCGGCACCGATCACCAGGACGTCTTCGCAGCTCTCCTAGCGTCTGCACACTCTAACTAACTCCGCCCCCAGCAGCAGTATTTATAGGGGAACTCACCTATTGACGGTGAGTAGAGCTCCCCCTACTGTATCGGGGTGGAAGGTGTTGCATGTTGTAGGTACCTGCTGTGGAAACCCAGCTGTGCATTAGGGAAGTCTGTGGCTACCTGCGTGAGCAGGGCGCCACACTTATTCACACTCATATTATGTTTAGTCTTACCATAGTTGGGTGTCCTCCTGCAGTAATGTGTACGCCTAGAACGCAATGTGAAAGTACCCTTAGAGATGTAGCCATTCCTGCCTAGTGGTGGATTCCAACCTTGACGTCTATATAGGTAATATATATAATGGCGGGTTTACACGCTAGGATATCCTGAACGATATCCTTGAAACATCACAGATTTGTGATCGTTGAAAAGATATCGTTCAGGCGTCGTTGCGTGTAAACGAACGATATAGGATGAAAAGATCATTGGATCGTTCATCCTAGATTTGAGATCCTGACCTCAAATCTATTGTTCGTGGTCCAATTAACGCTGCTTCAGGAAGCCGCATCGTTCAGTGTGACAGCTTTATGAACAATATCGTTTATAAAGCTCCTATTCCTGCCGCTTTATTACATCGCTCACTCCTTCCTCTCCTATTTAACAGTTGCACTGCCGCATAGGATATCGTAAACAATATCCTTGTGTGTGACAGCGCACTAACGATGTCGGAACGATCACAGTCACGTGATCGTTCAAAGAATATCGTTTACGATATCCTAGCGTGTAAACCCACCATAAGGGTTATCTTCCTGATATGTGTGAATTAGGTTGTGAGTCTAGAGTGTTTATTTCTATTTATTATTAATGTCACTTCAATATTTCACAATATTTGAAATATTTTTTAAACTTTTTAATCTAAAAAACGTGTATTTTCCACAAAACATACTTCTTATTTCATATTTAGGTCTAAAAATTATGCTTACTCAAAACAGATTTCCTAACTTCCTAAATTAAAGTTGTCTTTCGTTTGCCTGACCTCACTGAGGATTTCAACTCAGGAAACAGCTGAACATCTTACGCTGCACCCCATGACCACAATGTTGGCATTTATACAACACAGTCTCTCATACACACCATGAAGAGAGGATGCAGAGAAGGGGTTATTAGTATTTTGCACATCTTGATTACTTCTCATTAACTTTTATTTTATCACTGTCGGATTCTAATCCGAGAGAAAAAAATAAAAACCTCCGTAAGCCTCTTTATGACATGGGACTTTTGCAGCTATAGACATCCCTTGATACTTTCTAAGTAACGGCAGAGAAGACCCTGATTGACCTATGAAGACTTGCACAAGATCGATCTTCCTTCAGAGCGTTCATCCATCAAGTCGCCTTGGCTCCAGATAGAGCTGAAGGGCAATAAAAACAAAACAAGGCAGGCCTAGTATGGCTCAGCATTAAAATAAGTGTAATATGGTAATTAAGCCAGAATTTTGGGGAAAAAAAGCTTTGAAAAGGTGCAACATTTTGTTATGTTGTGAGGTAGTGGATCTTAAGGTACCTTTACACGCCGCCACAGTGCCTAGCAACAGGTATCCACCGCACGTGCACGCGCACATTTTTGACGGTGGACACAGTCGCCGATGCCGCATGTACATGCCGCCATTGCGTTGTCAATTGAAGGTATCTTTGTTCCCCGGAAGTTCCAACAGATCCTGCGGATAACTTCCTGTTGAATACCGTCGCCACTTCACACGCCGCTACCCATAAAGGAATTCTGTGACGCTAACACGCTAATTGGACAACACAATAGCGTCATGATTGTCCAGCCTGCGCAGGAAGGCTGGCTAATACATGACGCCATTGCAAATGTGTATTTTGAATGGACAGCTCTTTAAATATGGCGCCCTGTGAAGGGACAGCCAATGGTTGCACAGTAGATATTGAGGGCTGCAAGGGGTGGTGATGGGGATATTAGGGGCTCAAGGGGTTGATGGGGATATTGAGGGCTGCATGGGGATGATGACGGCTGCAAGGGGATGATGGGGATCATTGGAAAAAAAAAAGACATCCCCAGAAAATAAGTCCTAATGCATCTTTGGTGGAAAAAAGTAATATAAGACACTGTCTTATTTTACACATGTCTCAATAGGATCCAAGCTGCCAGTTTGCTGGAAGTAGACACAGAACTAGGACTTGGTGGTATTGGAAGATCTACACTCCAAGAATCCTTTGTCTAAGAGATTTAGCAGCACAACTCAGAAGAGGAGTCAAATCCCCATCGTGCAAGTCAAACTAGAAGACTGGTGAAAGGTTTACTGCATCCTCTGGAACTGTCTGCAGGCTTCATGGTGGGTTTACACGTCCCGATATCGGGGCGATATCGTAGGCAACGGCGCGGGAGTGCGCATTTTTTGAGCGCTTTTCCTGATATCGCATCGGCGGTTTACACGCTGCGATATCGGGAAACAACGTCCCTCCGATGTGTACGCCCACCAACCCAGTAACGACCATTTAACATGGGAGT
Source organism: Allobates femoralis (assembly GCA_033576535.1). Lineage (NCBI taxonomy): Eukaryota > Metazoa > Chordata > Amphibia > Anura > Aromobatidae > Allobates > Allobates femoralis. The sequence continues at coordinate 793,914,590 of JARQOC010000003.1, read as the reverse complement.
TAATGGGTAGCGTCGGCGTACAGATCGGAGTTGGGCTGTCACACGGGACGATGCGGCTACAACGGCCATGCGATATCGGGTGGTTGAAGAGCACGCTCATTCAACCCCGATATCGTTTTGGCATCGTTCCAGCATCGCATTGTACGTTCAAACCGTACAACGCGCGAACGATATCGGGTCCAACTCCCGAACCACGTGACTTTTTGTCGGAGTTGGATCGGAGTTGGACGCCGATATCGCGGCGTGTAAACCCGCCATCAGTTAAAGGTAAAACTGATTGCACTGTATCCTGCTGTCTTTTTCTGTGCTTCACTATACAGACTATAAATTTCCTGGGAGTCAGCCCTAGTTGGGAAGGGTTAATTGTCTACCCAGCTCATCACCATCTAACTCCCAGGGATCCTTTAACCCCTTGACGCAGTGTCGGCCATATCCCAGCCAGATATCCAAACTAACGTCAGGAACCTTCTTCTATTTCTCTTTCTTTTATTTTTGTTATTAACCCTACAATTGACAAAGACTGGCATGCTTGCCGGGTAAGGCTGGTCACCAATTGGAAAGCACCGTGATAGCAGAGGTCTGCTGCGGGTGCCACACTCACACCATCTACACCTAATGCTGACAAAGTGTGCAGGGCTGGGATGAGCTGCGGCGTTTCATGCACTTCAAATCTTACTCAAGTCCATGACTCGAGTAATACATGTGGTGAGGCACACACAGAAATGCATGCCATTTCTAAGGTGCACCATATTCATTAAGAAGCATGCACCTATTAATGAATCAGAAGCATCTGACTCCAGCACATCTCCTAATCAAAACTAATCAATCTACTAATCAAAACACATTGGTCTTGATGAATCAGGTCCTATAAACAGATGAATACATTCCAGATTTTTCATCCCTTTGCATGGAAAAGAGTGGTTTATGTAATATATATACAGTTAGGGCCAGAAATATTTGGACAGTGACACAATTTTCGCGAGTTGGGCTCTGCATACCACCACATTGGATTTGAAATGAATCCTCTACAACAGAATTCAAGTGAATATTGTAACGTTTAATTTGAAGGGTTGAACAAAAATATCTGATAGAAAATGTAGGAATTGTACACATTTCTTTACAAACACTCCACATTTTAGGAGGTCAAAAGTAATTGGACAAATAAACATAACCCAAATAAAATATTTTTATTTTCAATATTTTGTTGCGAATCCTTTGGAGGCAATCACTGCCTTAAGTCTGGAACCCATGGACATCACCAAACGCTGGGTTTCCTCCTTCTTAATGCTTTGCCAGGCCTTTACAGCCGCAGCCTTCAGGTCTTGCTTGTTTGTGTGTCTTTCCGTCTTAAGTCTGGATTTCAGCAAGTGAAATGCATGCTCAATTGGGTTAAGATCTGGTGATTGACTTGGCCATTGCAGAATGTTCCAATTTTTTGCACTCATGAACTCCTGGGTAGCTTTGGCTGTATGCTTGGGGTCATTGTCCATCTGTACTATGAAGCACCGTCCAATCAACTTTGCAGCATTGGCTGAATCTGGGCTGAAAGTATATCCCGGTACACTTCAGAATTAATCCGGCTACTCTTGTCTGCTGTTATGTCATCAATAAACACAAGTGACCCAGTGCCATTGAAAGCCATGCATGCCCATGCCATCACGTTGCCTCCACCATGTTTTACAGAGGCTGTGATGTGCCTTGGATCATGTGCCGTTCCCTTTCTTCTCCAAACTTTTTTCTTCCCATCATTCTGGTACAGGTTGATCTTTGTCTCATCTGTCCATAGAATACTTTTCCAGAACTGAGCTGGCTTCTTGAGGTGTTTTTCAGCAAATTTAACTCTAGCCTGTCTATTTTTGGAATTGATGAATGGTTTGCATCTTGATGTGAACCCTTTGTATTTACTGTCATGGAGTCTCCTCTTTACTGTTGACTTAGAGACAGATACACCTACTTCACTGAGAGTGTTCTGGACTTCAGTTGATGTTGTGAACGGGTTCTTCTTCACTAAATAAAGTATGCGGCGATCATCCACCACTGTTGTCATCCGTGAACGCCCAGGCCTTTTAGAGTTCCCAAGCTCACCAGTCAATTCCTTTTTTCTCAGAATGTACCCAACTGTTGATTTTGCTACTCCAAGCATGTCTGCTATCTCTCTGATGGATTTTTTCTTTTTTTTCAGCCTCAGGATGTTCTGCTTCACCTCAATTGAGAGTTCCTTTGACCGCATGTTGTCTGGTCACAGCAACAGCTTCCAAATGCAAAACCACACACCTGGAATCCACCCCTGACCTTTTAACTACTTCATTGATTACAGGTTAACGAGGGAGACGCCTTCAGAGTTAATTGCAGCCCTTAGAGTCCACTGTCCAATTACTTTTGGTCCCTGGAAAAAGAGGAGGCTATGCATTACAGAGCTATGATTCCTAAACCCTTTCTCCGATTTGGATGTGGAAACTCTCATATTGCAGCTGGGAGTGTGCACTTTCAGCCCATATTATATATATAATTGTATTTCTGAACATGTTTTTGTAAACAGCTAAAATAACAAAACTTGTGTCACTGTCCAAATATTTATGGCCCTAACTGTAATATATATATATTGTGAGGCATGCCAGCGCTTGTGAAGCGGCCCTTAGCCTGCCCAGTGCTGTGTGAGGCAGTCTTCCCAAAGCCTGCAAAGGTGCAGGACACACGAGTCTGAGGCTGGCTTCACATTAGCGTTCCCCTCCGTAGCGTTCTGCGGAGGGGAATCGCCATGTGTGCGCAGCAGCCGCCCGCTCCTATCTTTATAATGGGAGCGCACGGCGCTGCGCTTGACAGCGCAGGACCGTGCGCACTCATTCACTCCCATATGTGATCTGTGCGCAGGCGGATGCCTGCGCACAGATCACACAGTCTCGTCCGCACCAGGGACGCGACATGTTGCGTCCCTGGTGCGGGCGGGAGTGTGTGATTTGTGCGCAGGCGGATGCCTGCGCACAGATCACATGTGGGAGTGAATGGGTGCGCACGGTCCTGCGCTGTCAAGCGCAGCACCGTGCACTCCCATTATAAAGATAGGAGGCGGCGGCCGCAGCACCGTGCGCTCCCATTATAAAGATAGGATCGGGCGGCCGCTGCGGTCACATTGCGGACCCCTCCGCAGAACGCTGCGGAGGGGTCTGCAAATGTGAAGGCAGCCTGAGAGCTGGAAAAGCCTGCTGCTGAGCACATGTTGTGGCTACAGTGTGCTCTGAGGCTGGGAAGCTTATAGCAGATCCTGGTTCCTGATATCTGGATTGTCAGGAGACAGCATATGGAGCAGACATTCACCTGTAAAAGGTAACCTCAGAGACAGGAGGTTGCATACTGACTGCGGTCAGTGACGGGACAGTGTAAATACCTCCACTACATTATTGCAACAGTGGATGTGTCTGTGTACCATGCAGGTGGACCCCGCTATTGAGCTGAACTTTATTGTTTAATGCCAATTTGCACCTTGCGGCTTATGCTGTCTTTCAATAAACCAGCAGGACTTATTTACTAGAAGAGACTATTTTGTATGTGGTTTGGTGCTGCCAAGCGTGTCCCCCAGGGTGCCTCCCCTTATATACATAAAAATAATAAAGAGCAAGTAAAAAAATAATCTTTTTTCATTGTAAGGCTGTGTTCAGACTTTGTTTTTGATCCGTTTTTGGCATGAAAAACGGATCCCTTTCATTGATTCCTAGCAAAGTCAATGAGTTTTCAAGAAATGCTGTTCAGACTGCGTTTTTTACTGAATTGTTTTTTTAAAAGAAAACACATCCAGAAAAAGAAGGCGCCTGTCAATTTGGGCGGCATTTTTTCTCTTCCATTTTCTCCATTGATGCCATTCTAATGAATGAAAAATACACGGATAATCCGTTTTTGCAGCTTTTTTTAGTGAGTTTTTGCCTTATTTTTCTATCCAAAAACACTGCACTATTCCAGGATGTGATGTCACTAGGAACAGGAACCAGAAAGTCCACCATTTTCGGGATCCTGTTCCCCGTGTGTGATCAGTAGAAGCAGGATGAGCTGCTACAATCGCATGAAAGTAGAGGTTAAAAAACTTGTTTCTGTGTTTTTTTATTTTTAATTTTCGGCCTAGGGCTTCACTGTTCTTCTCATTTCTCTTATGTCCCCATTCCCCGGTCATCGGCCTCCACTTGTATACATGCGCCATCCCCAGTCACCGGCCTCCCGGTATATACATGCCCCATTCCCTATCTGCCTCCCCTTATATACATAAAAATAATAAAGAGCAAGTAAAAAAATAAATCTTTTTTTATTGTAAGGCTATGTTCAGATTTTGTTTTTGATCCGTTTTTGGCATGAAAAACGGATCCCTTTCATTGATTCCTAGCAAAGACAATGAGATTTCAAGAAATACTGTTCAGACCGCGTTTTTTACTGAAATGTTTATTTAAATGAAAACACATCCAGAAAAAGAAGGCGCTTGTCTATTTGGGTGGCATTTTTTCTCCATTGACGCCATGCTAATGAGTAAAAAATACTTTTTTCTTCACCTGGGGGTTACAGATTATCATTATTATTATTATTTTAATATTATTATTACTTGAATACTTTTAATCTGATAACAACGGCCTTACATCTACAGACGTCGGAAAAAAAGGGTACTTATGCCCAGCCGACGTCTGTAGACGTAAGGCAGGAATAAGCCCAGGTGTGCAGCCCCTGGAGCTAAAGTTATGTTTGTGTTTGTACAGTCAAATGTCTAAGGTGCCTTCCAGAATATGGTACTTTAGGTATGGGTAAAGTCCACCCTCATCCCACATATAATTCGGTTACACGTATGGTAATTATCAGGCAAAAAATTGAGAATTACAGCAGGAGGTCATGCTTAGCCTCCAATCTCGGGAGTCATGGTGCGACTGATAACGTGGAATGTTAAGGGTCTCAGGTCACCCAATAAAAGATACATGATACTCAGACACCTGAAAAAATTAAGAACAGATATAGCTATGTTACAAGAAACTCATCTACAAACTCATGAGTTTCATTTCATGCAAAAATTGTGGGTGGGGTCGATCTGGGGTTCCGGGGCCCAAAATAAAAAAAGCGGGAGTGTTAATCCTAGTGAGTAAACATTTAGCTCATAATTTAATATCAACCTCCTCGTATCATGAAGGGAGGAAGTTACATGTATTATTACAATTACAAGACCAACAACTCAGTTTATATAGTATATATGCACCTAACACTTCACGTACACAATTTTTTAGAGACCTACATACAGACATAGCTCAGGACTCCAATCAAAATGTGATAGTGGGGGGGGGGGGGGGGACTTTAATGAGGTGATGTACCCGGAAATTGATAGACAAAGAAGTGTAACAAGAGAGAAGACCCTTCAACAATTAGAAAGGGAAGGTAGGTAGGCAGACATGGTAGGTAGGGTAGGATTGATGGATGCGTGGAGAACCTTACACCCTCAAGACTTTGAATATTCTCACTTCTCTCATGCCCACTCATCCTGGTCGAGAATAGACTTAATACTCACTAATGACCTGGTGATGCGCAAGACGGAAGAGGTGGAAATAGAATCGATGGTCATTTCTGACCACATTCCAATACGCATTGATATACTTGATACTCAGCCAAAAGGCTCGGATTATCTGTGGAGGTTCCCCTCATATCTATCAGGGGATGGCGATTTCAAACTTAAATTGAAAGAATGGTGGTCTAAATTTTCTCTGGACAACGCGAGACATAAAGAGGACCACAAGCTCTTCTGGGAAACGGGTAAAGTGGTAATCAGGGGATACATTATGGCACACACAGCAACACAAAAGACAAAGGTAAGGGAGAAGTTTATGCAAGCAAGTAAGCGGGTATTAGACACCTATCAGAAGTTTAAAATATCAAGAGACCATCGAGATAAAGAAAATTGGCAAGAAGCCAAAAAAGAGTTTGATGGGTGGGCAGAAAAGACAGAACTGATAGGTAAAGGCCAACTTGATACTGATCTTAATAGGTTCGGGGATAAAGCGGGTCGACTTCTGGCAAAACTAGCTAAAGGCAGGCGTAAACCAAATCTAATACTGTCACTAAAAAAAAGGGAGGAAGTACCACTAATAACCCCAGGGAAATCAACAACATACTGGGAGATTTTTATAGGTCCCTATATCAGTCAGGGGATGACCAAGTGAATGGGGGAAGGGAATGGCTAGATGAGGGGACACTTAATCAGATCCCAGAGATAGAACTAGAAACCTTAAATAATCCCGTTACCATTCAGGAAGTCCACACATCTATTACAAACTTGGGGGCGAGTAAAGCGCCTGGCCCAGATGGGTTCACGGGAGAGTTTTATAAGATATTAAAGGAGGAAATAGCGCCACTCCTGACGGATCTATATAATAAGCTCATATCGGGGGAACCATTGTCAGATGACATGAACATGGCTCATATAAAATTATTGCCAAAGGGGGATAGGGGTGGGGAAGACCCAGCGAATTACCGACCCATCTCCCTCATCAACTTAGATCTCAAAATTTTGTCAAAGATAATGGCAGACAGATTGGCTGGGGTCCTTCCGGGATTAATTGATAAACATCAGACGGTTTTATTAGGGGAAGATCTGCTGTAACGAACGTCCACAAAGCTCTTCTAGTAATGAATGTGGTGAGAGAGGAAGGTAGGAGAGGGGGGAAGGGACCCAGCGATGGTCACACTAGACGCCGAAAAGGCATTCGACAATGTCAGGTGGCCATGGCTGGGTCTAGTGCTAGATCGAATAGGTATCCAGGGAAGATTTCGTCAGTTTATCCAAAATCTGTATGCCAATCCAAAGGCAAAGGTTTGTACCCTTGGTTTTCTGTCATCGGCCTTCCCACTACAAAAGGGAACAAGACAGGGATGTCCCTTGTCCCCTTTGCTATTTAATATAGCCCTAGAACCTTTGGCGAGATATATAAATAAACATCCTTCGTTTGAGGGCATAAGGATTGGATGAGAGGAAGTAAAGTCTGCATTGTTCGCGGATGACATCATCCTCTTTATGGCCAATCCAGAACGTGACTTACCTACGTTATTCAAAAAAATAGAGGCTTTTGGCACATTTTCCGGTTTTCGCCTCAATAAGAGGAAATGCGAAATTTTAAAGCTGAGAAAGGGAGAGGGATTGGGAAGTGACCTACAAAATCTAGGTATAGCACAGACACACTCCTCCATAAAGTACCTGGGCCTTGATCTAGGGAGGACCCCAGGCCAAGTATATACGCTTAATTACAAACCACTCATGGAAAAATTTGAGAGGGAATTGAGGGGATGGGAAGGTTTGCCGCTGTCTCTTTTGGGCAGATGTCATCTACTGAAGTTGATAAGGTTTGCCAAACTCCTGTACCCATTACAAACCCTACCACACTTATTAAGACATTCTGATGTGGGTAGATTAAATAAAGCCTTCACTAGATTTGTATGGAGAGGTAAGAGACCCAGGTTGAGATTGTCGGCACTGATGTTAGCAAGGGACAGAGGGTGAGCTAATTTACCAGATATAAGGGGGTACAATTTGGCGTGCCTGCTGAGGCATGTAGCGGAGTGGATCAGGAACACAAATAAATACTTAGACGGTCATCTGGAGATGGAATATTGCACCCCTTGGGCCAGGTGCTTTCTACTGCATACAACCTTGGCTGGCATACCACAACATATCAAATCGTCAGTGATATTTAAGGACACCATTATGTCTTGGAAGGCAGTTCGGAAAAAGTGTAACCTGTCATGGAGAGTATCCAATTAAAGCATTAGATGAAAGGTGGTAATTCGTGAGCTGCCGTCTGTCCGTTGGTTCCAAGAAATCCAAGGAATCACAAGATGTTAAAAGCAATACCTTCAATGTCCAATTCTTATGCGTTTCGTGGTACTTCAGACCACTTCATCAGAGATCCACAAGGTAAACCTTGTGGATCTCTGATGAAGTGGTCTGAAGTACCACGAAACGCGTAAGAATTAGACATTAAAGGTATTGCTTTTAACATCTTGTGATTCCTTGGATTTCTTGGAACCAATGGACAGACGGCAGCGCACGAATTACCACCTTTCATCTAATGCTTTAATCGGTTTCCATTGGGCGGAGTGCTGCAAGCCGGCTTATGCTTCAATAGTTGTTGTGACTCTCACAACAACATAAGGTTAGTGCAACAGCACACAATACAACACCCCGGTTACACCCGGATAAGACCCGATGTGCGCTTTCCTACTTTTCTTCTAGTTTTCATGGAGAGTATCCAAACATCTAAACCCGTGGGCATTCCCGGACTTTGGGATGGGCAGGGAAAACATGTTATTTGTAGAATGGAAACAGAAGGGGATAGAGAGGATGGGGGATCTATTAAACAGGGAGGAAAACAGATGGATGTCTGGTCAGGAGATCATGACACCTATGGGTTGCATAAATTCCAGGGACTTCAACACATGCAAATCAAACATCACATTATGGCTAACCTAAGAGATGTATCGAAAGAATCATGCCCCAGCATATGTGATAGAATAACTGAACTGGACAACTCATGTCTGAATATTTCTAATGTATAGAGAGATTTTGATACCAGCAGGAGCGGGAAATATATTCCCCAAATGGAGAAGATACTTGCCTAGTGAACTAGTAGAGGAGGAAATATTGACAGGATGGGGGAAAGTAAGAAAACATGTTTTAAATGAGCAATGGAGGGATTCACATTTTCGAATCATCCATGGATTGACTTGTGGTTTTAACATACCATCCAATGAAACCAACCTAGACAGGCTTACCAAGTGTCCACAATGTGCACAGGAACGGACAGACATGATCCATGGGCTATGGGGTTGCGGGAAAGTTCAGGAATACTGGAAGATGATAAGAAATCTTCTCACACATTTGTAACATCACATACGATATGACCCCCAAGCATTGGATTTTCCAAGACTTGCCTGAAACGAGTGGGGTGAAAAAGGGTTCAAACATATCGCATGTGATACTATTGTTAGCCAAGAGGCTTTTACTGAATTACTGGATACACCCCGATCTCCCAAAAGGCGAGGATATCATACTAGGATTGACTCGAGCAATGGAAATAGATAGGACAGAAACTTTAAGGGATAAGGAAAGGTTAACACCTTCTGTTATGTGGAAGTGGAGCGGAGTTTTAGAAAATCAATTGGCTGATGGTGATATCAAGGGTATAATGGATCCATTTAAAAATACTTCATGGTACGTGGTGAAGGACGTGGAAGGTTCGCTGGGGAGGCTTAAGGTGGACTAATCTATTAAAGATAGGGGGATGGGCTGGGACCAAGGACAAAGTTAAAACGGGAGTTTAGAAAAATACAGGAAAGCAAAATGTACTAATTATACTAGTTATGGACGTATTTTATCGTGTTTATTAGATGAAGGGGATAATTAGCACATTGTTAACGCAATCAGAAGAAGACATTAGTCATTGACTGTAATATTACATATTCTTTCATGTGTATTGTATACTTGTGCAATGTGTATTGTATCTTTTTTCTCTTTTTTCTTTCTTTTGTGTTGGAGATGTAAAAAAGAAATTCTTTCAATAAAAAGGATGTTTGACAAAAAAGCCAAAAAGAGATTCTGATTTCCCATTTATGCTGCTACATACTGTAGCTATTTTGAACCAAGATTATAAGGTTTTAATAAAGAACCTGGCTACAATTAATTATATCCAATATCATAAATTAATCTCAACAAGAATTCCTCAAACATCGCCACCCAAAACAATACGTAGCGCAATAGTCACAGTTGTCAATACAATGGCTCATTCCTATCCAGTAACCATGTGCCCAGTAACAGAAAGCATTTGACAAGGTCTCACTGCCTCTCCTTTATTTCACCCTGATCGGTCACCAGTTGGCCCCCCACGTTCTCACTTACCTACACCACGTTAATGAAGGGAAGGAACGGTGGCCACATTGTGTCACCCAACGTCTCCGAAACAAAATGTTTTAATTGTGAACATAACTGCTACCGTATGAACAGCTGATGTTTGTTCTATGGCTTCTCAGCTATGTGAATAAGACATCATTTATAGTTATCAGTGGCTATTCCCTGTAGACATTGTGAAGGATAATCTACACCACACAGGGAAGGCTGACAATCTATAAAGCAAGCACCCATATAAGAAGTGATGAGACGGAGGTGATGGGACTGGTTGTAGTACTGTAGTGTAAGGTGAAGCTCGGCTGATATACTCTGTTCTCAGATGAGACTCACCGACTCTCTGCAGAACAAACAACGCCTGCAATCCGTCTGACCACACAAAGATATTTGCTGCTTTCCACCGCAGATTCTAGAATTAAAAATAATAAGAGTCACAATAAAGACAAGGTGGGAGGATAATGCTGATAAATAATGCAATAGACACAGACTTACCATGAGCGATACGTGTAATGATACACTTAGGGTACCTTTATACGCGGCTACATTTCTAGAGTGGCTACAGGTAACTTACTGGTTGCAGTGAAATCATGGAGAGATTATTCCATTTGTACACAGCAACAAGATAGAACCTTGTCTCCATGATTTCACTGCAACCAGTAAGTTACCTGTAGCCACCCTAGAAATGTAGCCGCGTGTAAAGGTACCCTTAGGGTTAAATGCAGAGCGCAGAGCAATACGGTGACCTGGAAACGCTGGCACAGCAAGCCCAGGAGCCCGGCTTGGAACACAAACGTGTTAAACAGCATAAGGAACAGGACAATGGCTGCAAATAACGTGCCGACATCCTGCAAACTGAAACAGAAAAGACAGTGCTCAATATCTGCTTTATTCTAATACAAAACTAAGGTGTGAAGGACAATGCTCATCAGACATCACAAAAAGGATGTGAGGGGTTAAAGGGAACCTGTCACCAGGTTTTTGCAACCTAATCTGAGAATAGCATAATATAGGACACAAGATCCTGATTCCAGCAATGTATCACTTACGGGGCTGCTCAGTGTAGTTTTGATAAAAATCACTGTTTTATCAGCAGGAGATTATTACTAGCAGTCTACTATGCCTGCTGCCAGGTAGTCTGGCATATTCAGAGACTGCTAAATCTGCAACAGAGAAAACACTAATTTTATCAAAATGACAACAAGCAGCTCAGTAAATGACACATCGCTGGAGTCAGGGGCTCTATTTCTACATTTATGCTGCTCTCAGATGGGATGGCAAAAACCTCGTGACAGGTTCCCTTCAAAGGACATGCAGATGAAGTCCATGGAGCCTCGGTTAAGAGTCTACAACATGGACACCAGCCAGTTATCCCACCAGGGATGTCTATCAAGCATTGCTCCCACCCAACCAGAATCCTGCGCCACACTGATGAGGGGCAACAACCCTGAAACAGCTGTCTGTGGTTGGATACCTAGTCCATGATAAACCCCTGGCCATATCTTCAAGCTCGCAAGGGCTGGATAGTGACTTAAGGGCTACTAATACCCTGGGCTAGGTCCTTCCCTGGTGGGATAACTGGCTGGTGTCCATGTTGTAGACTCTTAACCGAGGCTCCATGGACTTCATCTGTATGTTCAAATTCTAGGGAGCAATACACCTTGGGTTTCACTGTGTTTGAGTGCTTTAACTGGTGCCCGCAGTGTTATCCTCCACTGGTCTCTACAAGGTCAGTGGGTGCTTTGTGATCCCTTTAAAGGACGTAAGCCTTGAAAGCCTATTCTTAAACCCGCCGTGCACTTTAGATTAATGTTGGCTGCACCCGCCAATATTGACAGGACCGGCCCACTCGCTAATGTGTATGGGGCACCGACTCCGACCGTTGGGAGATATCGATCGGGTATGGGGGCCCAAACCAATCAAACCCTGTAAAGACAATCACTTACATGAAAATCACCAGCTGGATTACCGGACCTGAGCGTAGGAGCTCCGAAAATAAATTCACAAACAAATCATAAACCAAGAGCAGGAACTGGAGAGTAAGGACCAGGCTATAGTTTCCGGGCTGCAGCATGGTCTCCTGACAACGACCTGCGCAGGAAAAGACACACAAAAATATAGATATTAAGATTGGAGGGCAAAACTTAAAGGAAGACTCCAGAAGACAAAACCTAAATATTATATCTGCCTATTGCAGGGCTGGGGAATGAGGAGCATAACACAACAATGTGATCCCTGACCAGCCGCTGTACATGTACCAGGGATGTCACCTGTATGGTGCTCCATATATGCCGGGGGTCGTCTGTTCTATTCCAGCACCTATCGAAAACTGCAGCGATTAGAGCGATTGCTGCAATCCAGGTGGGTAATGGGTCCAGCCCTATCACATATCAGACTGCGGATCAGTGGTCAGCACATATTAAGGGATTTGTTGCCACCAACTTGGTCCTCCACAGGGTGGCCTACATAGAAGATCATTATTTTCACTATACTGTAATTCTGAAGTATTGCAGTATATTATGAAGGCTAAATAAATAAAAGGTTTAGAAAGTTTTTAAAAAATATGAATAGAAAAAAAAAATGTAAATTACCCAACTTTTCCCAAATCGGAAAAAAAAAAAAAAAAAACCTCCCTGCAAAAGTGTTATTCCATGTATTTCTTATCAGTATGTATGTAGTGTAATGTGATGGGTATACATACCTACTGATCGCTGTCTTCTCTGGATGTCAGTGCCGCCCCATCCTCTTATGAACCATGTGACCAGTATTCACACCGGCTGGATCACTCCGCGTCCTCTCTGTGGGGCAATAGTTGCCATCTCCATGTAACTTATACTGTTATTTAGATTACATTCTGGACCTCACAGAAGACACGGTGTGATCTTGCTGGTCTGAATAGCACGGGCACCTGGGAAAGATGCGATCAGTAGTTAAAGGGATCATCCAATGCCACACTGCTGTATCTGTGGTGCGCGATGCGGAGGACAGCTCCATACACCGCTGAGACATCTGCCCAGTCACTGAGAACGACCCCAAGCACCGCCAAGACGTCTGCCCGGTCTCCGAGGACGACCCTACACTGCTGAGACGTCTGCCCGGTCAGAGGGCTCCGAGGACGACCCCAAACCGCCACACCCCAAAGCCACACACTGCTGTATCTGTGATGCGCAATGCTGAGGACGGCTCCACACAATGCTGAGACATTTGCCCAGTCACCAGGAACGACCACACACACTGCCAAGACGTCTGCCCAGTCACCGGGCTCCAAGAACGATCCCACACACCACCAAGACGTCTGCCCGGTCTCCGAGGACGACCCTACACCGCCGAGACATCTGCCCGGTTAGAGGGCTCCAAGGACGACCCCCACACTGCCACACCCTAAACCCACAGCCACACACTGCTGTATCTGTGGTGCGCGATGCTGAGGACGGCTCCACACATCGCTGAGACATCTGCCCAGTCACTGGGAACGACCCCACGCACCGCCAAGACGACTGCCCGGTCTCCGAGGATGACCCTACACTGCTGAGACGTCTGCCAGGTCAGAGGGCTCCAAGGACGACCCCACACCGCACACACCCCAAAGCCACACACTTCTGTAACGTGGTGCGCGATGCTGAGGACGGCTCCACACAACGCTGAAGACATTTGCCCAGTCACCGGGAACGACCCTACACACTGCCAAGACGTCTGCCCGGTCACTGGGCTCCAAGGACGATCCCACACACCACCAAGACGTCTGCCCGGTCTCCGAGGACGACCCTACACCGCCGAGACGTCTGCCCGGTTAGAGGGCTCCAAGGGACCCCACACCGCCACACCCCAAAGTCCACACACTGCTGTATCTGTGGTGCGCATGCAGAGGACGCTTCATCACACGCTGAGACATCTGCCCAGACACTGGGAACGACCCCACGCACCGCCAAGACGTCTGCCCGGTCGAGATACCTACACCGCGAGACTCTGCCGGTCAGGCGAGGAACCCCACTCTGCCTCACTCAAGCCCCACTGCTGTGTGGTGGCGACTGAGCCGCTCCACCAACGCGACATTCCAACACGACACCAACATGCAGATGTCTGTCCAGTCGCAGGCTCCGAGGTTGATCCCACACACCAACGAGAGGTCTGCCCAGTCAGAGGGCTCGTGGACGACCCCACACCGCCGAGAAGTCTGCCGGTCAGCAGGCTCCGAGGACGACCCCACACGCCAAGATATCTGTCCAGTCACCTATGCTGGTGTATGGGGTCCTTTCTCCCACCCTTTAAACACACTACACTAATTAGGGATTAAGGAATGCATTTTTTTTATGGGAAAGAAGGACATGCGCCCAGGTGGGACTGGTGCTTGTAATTCCACACCAGGAGAGTCTTCGTTGTTAGTAACTAAAGGGTCAGTAATGAAGGCAGGGGGCATACTAGAAGCAGGGGGCATACAAGAAGCAGGGGGCATACAAAAGGCAGGGGGCATACAAGAAGGCAGGGGCATACAAGAAGGCAGGGGCATACAAGAAGGCAGGGGCACTAAAGAAGGCAGGGGGCACACAAGAAGGCAGGGGGCAACAAGAAGGCAGGGGGCACACAAGAAGGCAGGGGGCACACAAGAAGGCAGGGGGCACACAAGAAGGCAGGGGGCAACAAGAAGGCAGGGGCATACAAGAAGGCAGGGGCCAGACAGAAGGTGGATACTGAAGAGGATACAAGGGAGGCATTACAAGAATGCAGGGGGCATTACAAGAAGGCACGGGGGCCATCAGAAGCCGGGGGCATACAAGAAGGCAGGGCATACAAAGCGCATTCACAGAAGGCGGGCGCATACAAGAAGGCAGGGCCATACAAGAAGGCAGGGGCACACAAGAAGGCAGGGGGCACACAAGAAGGCAGAGGGCACACAAGAAGGCAGGGGGGCATACAAGAAGGCAGGGGGGCATACAAGAAGGCAGGGGGGCATACAAGAAGGCAGGGGCATACAAGAAGGCAGGGGCACACAAGAAGGCAGGGGCACACAAGAAGGCAGGGGGCACACAAGAAGGCAGAGGGCACACAAGAAGGCAGGGGGCATACAAGAAGGCAGGGGCATACAAGAAGGCAGGGGGCATACAAGAAGGCAGGGGGCATACAAGAAGGCAGGGGCATACAAGAAGGCAGGGGCATACAAGAAGGCAGGGGCATACAAGAAGGCAGGGGCATACAAGAAGGCAGGGGGCATACAAGAAGGCAGGGGCATACAAGAAGGCAGGGGGCATACAAGAAGGCAGGGGCATACAAGAAGGCAGGGGCATACAAGAAGGCAGGGGCATACAAGAAGGCAGGGGCAGCACAGAAGGTGGAGACTGGAGGATACACACGGGAGGATTACCGACTCCGCCAGCCTTGCTCTATCTATAGCGCCACCGCCGCCATGATCCTGGAGTGCTCATTGCCATGACAACCGCTATCTTCCAGCAGAGGAGGCGCGGCGCTAACCACGTGACCACTGCTCCACCAATAGGAGAGGTGTACGTCATGACGCAGGGTGCAGGACGGCCATCTTTGGTGCGGGCAATGCTGCCATTACTGACTATGGATGAGTTATTACACTTATAGAGGGTGATCTCTGTCACGTGTGACGTGTGAGTGATCTCTGCGCTGATCCTGTCTGCCAAGCACAGGTTCATAGTGAGATCCCACCATTATTGTGTGATCCAGACTCCTCCTCCTCCTCCCTCCATCCTATCCTCCTCCGCCTATCCTCCTCCCCTATCCTCCTCCTCCTCAGCTGCCTCCATCTATAGTGTTATACAGATCCTCAGCTTCTTCCTTGGTCACTGGACCTGGCAGCATCTTATAACCTCCTACAGACAGGCACATTGTCCATCTGAGGTTCATTGAGGGGTTTTCTATCTATGAGTGACTTTTCCTTGATAATTAGCTCAGGTATTACCTGCAGCAGTGATGTCAGGCATGAACGCTGCAGCCAATCACTGGGCTCAGTGACCAAGCGCTCTCCATCATCAGCACTGAACCCTGTAATTGGCTGCAGCGGTCACATGCACTATAGTCACATCATCATCACTGAACCCTGTATTGGCTGCAGCGGTCACATGCACTATAGTCACATCATCAGCACTGAACCCTGTCATTGGCTGCAGCGGTCACATGCACTATAGTCACATCATCATCACTGAACCCTGTAATTGGCTGCAGCGGTCACATGCACTATAGTCACATCATCAGCACTGAACCCTGTCATTGGCTGCAGCGGTCACATGCATATAGTCACATCATCAGCACTGAACCCTGTCATTGGCTGCAGCGGTCACATGCACTATAGTCACATCATCAGCACTGAACCCTGTCATTGGCTGCAGCGTTCACATGCACTATAGTCACATCATCAGCACTGAACCCTGTCATTGGCTGCAGCAGTCACATGCACTATAGTCACATCATCATCACTGAACCCTGTCATTGGCTGCAGCGGTCACATGCACTATAGTCACATCATCAGCACTGAACCCTGTCATTGGCTGCAGCGGTCACATGCACTGTAGTCACATCATCATCAGCTAGAGGATAAGTTGGTATATGTGCAATAGTAAGAAGAGCACCGTCACACAGTGGCCAATTCCACAGGCAAAACCCAAGAGAAAAATGGTGCCATGTACCAGGATGAGAGGGTAGGGGCTATGGTGGATCCAGTATGAGGTGCCATGTACCAGGATGGGTGGACTATGGTGGGTCCAGGATGGGGTGTCATGTACAAGGATGGGTGGCTATGGTTTGTTCAGAATGGGGTATCATGTACCAGGATTGGGGGGGGGGTGCTATGGTGGTTCCAGGATGGGGTGTCGTGTACCAGAATGATCAGGTTCGATCAGGTTTGTGTGTCAAATTCAGAAGTGTCTCCAAAACTGAGAACAGGTGTCAATCTTTCAATCATAGTTTTTCTCTGCAAGTTCCTCTCCTGGTTCCTCTCATGGTTTTGGCACACAAACCTGATCGAACCTCATCAGGGAAAAAACTGCACTGTGAAACCAGCCTATCTCATTGTAGACCCAATGAAAAGACAAAAGGTTCCCTAGAAATCATTGACCTCGAGTCACATTGCCGATGTCTAAGCCCCCAATAAACACTCACCTCCTGCTGGTTCAGTGGTTACTCGTCAATGAGGTTGGTTTAGGTTGGTTTAGTGAATGTGCTGTTCTAATAAGTAGTGAATATGCAAAACCTCAGTGCAAAAATTCCGCACAGGAATCACACAAAAAGCTCTCTGTTATAATAAAAATATTTTTAGGAAGTGTCAAAAACAGGGCTATTGGTCTGTACGTTTTTTTCAAAAAATATACTACAAGCTGCCTCACCTCGTCACGGTTGCCCTAACCTAGGCAGTCCCTAGCTGATGTATGCATTTAAAACCTGCTTGTGTGTGAACATACCTCGATACAGGCTCCAGCCAGGACTCCACTCTGTGGGCTTTTACCTGAGACTGCTTGTGTGTGAACTACTCATAAGGGAAGGGTGGGGTAATTCCCTTTCCTGTGAACAGGAGAAACACATTGAAAGACCATAATGAGTAGTGCACACTGATGAATGCGGTTAGTAACCGCACTCATCCCCACCAAAAAACTGCAAAAATGCACATGTGAGTGAACCCTTCAAGCGTCTAGTTTCTAAAATGGGGTGACTTGTGGGGGGTTCCTGCTGTTTAGGCTCCTAGGGGCCCTGCAAATGTGACATGGCGCCTGCAATTTATTTCAGTGTTTCTAAAATTCAAATATTGTTCCTTCTGCTCCGACTCCTACCATTTCTCCTATTTCTCCAAAGAGACTTCTGACCAGGGGCGGAGTGGCCCAGGTGGCAGGGGGGGCAAGTGCCCCCCGGGCTGGTGGTATAGCCCTCACCTAGGCCCCTCAAAGTCCCTTCAAATGTGATCTGATTGCTAAAAAATGGTTTTGTAAATTTGAATGTAAAAATTAGAAATTGCTGATGAACCCTTCTAACTTCCTAACCATAAAAAATGCTGTTTCCAAAATTGTGCTGATGTAAATTAGACATGTGGGAAATGTGATTTATTAACTATTTTGTGTGACATTAATCTCTGATTTAAGGGCATAAAAACTCAAAAGTTGAAAATTGCTAAATTTTCAAACTTTTCGCCAAAATTCAATTTTTTTCACAAATAAATGTAAAAAATATCGTCCTAAATTTATCACTAACATAAAGTACAATATGTCATGAAATAACAATCTCAGGATCGCTGGGGTCCGTTGAAGCTCCAGAGTTATAACCTCATAAAGTGACACTGGGCAGAATTGTTAAAAATGGTCATTAATGTGGAAATTGGCTGTCACTAAGGGGTTAAATGTTTAATGGATGTGCGGCTCCATCATTAATAATATACCATTGGAATGAATGTGCTCCATTACTATCAATGGGCAGGAAGTAAGAGAAAGGCTGTGATGACATCACTTCCTGTTTATGCAAATGAGCGGAACTCTGTGATGTCACAATAGGAATGTGTTCTACATTCTGTCTCCTCATTGCGCGGCTCATTCTGCAGTTGGATCTCATGAGAGACACACTCACCTAGAATTGCTCCTGTTGGTTTGTGGATTAGCGTTAGTTATTCTGCACAGTGTTGTTGGATCTACATCGGGAGGTACATCTATTGCTTTTTATAGAACTAGAAGTTATTAGAAAGACAGAATTTCCCTAAAATCTTATATTTATTATTAACTTCAAATGAACATTCAAACATGAATCCACAACTTAAAAAATGATGGTGAACTGAATAAAGGGGGAGGAAAGGGTAATCCCTGTCTATTAGATTCCCCCTATCCCTACCTGACAGTGGGGTCGCCACCCTAAAGATTCCCTGTGGTGCCAAATTGAATGGACACTTTAGACTCTTTAGGATAAATACCAGTTTTAAAATACCTAAAATACCTAATGGCCTTTTTCAGTGATTTTTATGTATTATTTTCTCTTTTTTACACTGAGCTGGTGATAGGGGCAATAGTTTGTTTGTATAGACCTTTATGGCAGTCGCAGATTTTATATGCAGATGTGAGTGAATGAACCCTTCAGGCGTCTAGTTTCTAAAATGGGGTGACTTGTGGGGGGTCTCTGCTGTTTAGGCTCCTAGGGGCCCTGCAAATGTGACATGGCGCCTGCAATTTATTTCAGCGTTTCTAAAATTCAAATATTGTTCCTTCCGCTCAGAGTCCTCCCATTTCTCCCATTTCTCCAAAGAGGCTTCTGACCACAGGCGGGGTATCGCTGTGCTCATAAGAAAGTGGGTAACAAACTGTGGGGTCACTTTTTGGTTTTACCTTTTGTAAAAGTAAAAAATTTGGTGCTAAAGCAACACTTTTGTGACAAAGAAAATGTTCAATATGACGACCTATTGTTATCAAATTCTGAACCTGTGGGTTCACAATGCTCACTATACCCCTAGATATAATCTGAGGAGTCTAGTTTCCAAAATAGTGTCACTTATATGGGGTGTTCTGCTCCTTAGACACCTTAGGGGTCCGGGAAATGCAACCTGGGGCCCGTCGTCTATTTCAGCCAAATTTGCTTTCCAAAATTCCTATATTGCTCCATCCATTCTGAGTCCGGCTGTTTGTCCAATCAGAGGTTTCTGACCACATATGGGGTATCGCCGCATTCAGAATAAACTGGGCAACAAATTTTGGCATCGAATTTATCATACTATCCCTGGTAAAAGTGAATAAATTGAGGCTAAAGAAACATTTTTAGGTAAAATATACCGTAAATGGAACTCTTTCAATCCACCTTGCATTCATTTCTGTGAAGCACTGAAGGGTTAATAATCCTCTTGAATGTGGTTATGAGTACCTTGACAGGGGCAGCTTTTGGAATGGTGTCACTTTTGGGTATTTGCTGTCACTTAGGCCCCTCAAAGTCCCTTGAAATGTGATGTAATCGCTAAAAAATGTTTTTTTAAATTTTGATGTAAAAATGAGAAATTGCTGATGACCTTTGAACCCTTCTAATTTCCTAACAAAAAAAAATGCTGTTTCCAAAATTGTGCTGATGTAAATTAGACATGTTGGAAATGTGATTTATTAACTATTTTGTGTGACATTAATCTCTGATTTAAGGGCATAAAAACTCAAAGGTTGAAAATTGCTAAATTTTCAAACTTTTCGCCAAAATTCAATTTTTTTCACAAATAAATGTAAAAAATATCGTCCTAAATTTATCACTAACATGAAGTACAATAAGTCATGAAATAACAGTCTCAGGATCGCTGGGGTCCGTTGAAGCTCCAGAGTTATAACCTCATAAAGTGACACTAGGAAGAATTGTTAAAAATGGTCATTAATGTGGAAATTGGCTCTGTCACTAAGGGGTTAAATGTTTAATGGATGTGCGGCTCCATCATTAATAATAATATAATAATATACCATTGGAATGAATGTGCTCCATTACTATCAATGGGCAGAAAGTAAGAGAAAGGCTGTGATGACATCACTTAAGCGCTGTGGAATATGTTGGCGCTATACAAATAAAGTTTTATTATTCCTGTATATGCAAATGAGCGGAACTCTGTGATGTCACAATAGGAATGTGTTCTATACCATTCTGTCTCCTCATTCTGCAGTTGGATCTCATCAGAGACAAACTCACCTAAAATTGCTCGTGTTGGTTTGTGGATTAGCGTTGGTTATTCTGCACAGTGTTGTTGGATCTACATCGGGAGGTAAATCTATTGCTTTTTATAGAACTAGAAGAAGTTTTTAGAAAGATATAATTTCCCTAAAATCTTATATTTATTATTAACTTCAAATGAACATTCAAACATGAATCCACGACTTAAAAAATGATGGTGAACTGAATAAAGGGGGAGGAAAGGTTAATCCCTGTCTATTAGGTTCCCCCTACCTGACAGCGAGGGCCAGCACCCTAAATATTCCCTGTGATGCCAAATTGAATGGGCCCTTTAGACCTTTTTGGATAAATACCAGTTTTAAAATACCTAATGGCCTTTTTCAGATATTTTTATGTATTGTTTTCTCTTTTTTTTACACTGAACCAGTGATAGGGGTAATTGTTTGTATAATCCCTTTATGGCTATATTTTTGTTAATAGGGGGTATTCATTTAGTGTATTTGTAAAAAGAAGTGGTGTCATAAATGAATTGTGGTTTAAAAAGAGGGGGAAAATACAGAAAAAGACCCAAAATGAGCTGGAGGATAAGCCTGTATATGTGCAATAGTAAGAAGAGCACTGTCACACAGTGGCCAATTCCACAGGCAAAACCCAAGAGAAAACCAGTGTGAACCAAGGCCTCAGTGTTATTTACATATATTACTACCATTTACCTATTTACGTACTATAGGGTATATGCCAGAATAATGAGGGAGAGAATTTTTTAAGGGATTTTATTACTTTCTGTAACGTCACAAGTTTACATTCACTGAGATTACTCTGCCTTTATACAATTTGGGACAGCCCATATGATGATGTCATGTGTTTGGAAGCTTCTGATAGGTTTATTGGCAACATCTGAGTTAATTAAAGACACACCTGTGGATGTATTTTAATGCATCTCCATTTAATGGCCGCATATAGAGATGGAGATCCGCGGCCATTAAACCTCGAGTGTCCAGTTGCAGCTTGACAATGCAATACAGGAACATAGAAAATGGTGGACCCCACCTCGCATCGGACACCCCCACTGCATCGGGTCCACAGCTGTGCCCCCACCATCTGTGCCCCTGTGGACCCTGCTCCTGCACCTCCACTCCACCCCTGCAACCCCCTCGGTAAGCCATGGGCGGCTATGGGGTGTCTAGGATATGTGTCATGTGCCAGGATGGGGGTGATATGATGTGTCCAGGATGGGGGGCTATAGTGGGTCCAAAAAGAGGTGCCATGTACCAGGATGGGGGACTATGGTGGGTCCAGGATGGGGTGTCCTGTACCAGTATTAGGGGGCTATGATGGGTCTAGGATAGGATGCCATGTACCAGGGTGGGTGGCTATGGTGTGTCCAGAATGGGGTGCCATGTACCAGGATTGGGGGGCTGTTGTGGGTCCAGAAGGGGGTGCCATGTACCAAGATTGGGGGGCTATGGTGAGACCAGGATGGGTGCCATACACCAGGATTGGGGGGCTATGGTGAGTCCAGGATGGGGTGTCATGTATCAGGATGGGGACCATGTATGTATACCAGGATAGGGCCCAGGATGAGGGACATTTATACTCCATGTAAGATGTACACTCGCCTTATAAGACAAACCCCATTTAACATGAAAGTTATTTTTTTCTCTTTTCCTTCAACAAATTTGGGGTGCGTCTTATTTTGGAGTAATGGCTTCTTCCTGGTAGAGTGGCCTTTCAGCCCATGTTGATACAGTCATCATTTCACTGTGGATAATGACACAATCTTACCGCCATCATCTTCACAAGATTTTTTGCTTTTCTTTTTGGGTTGGTATGAACATGTCAGACCAAAGCACGTTCGTCTCTGTGACACAGAACTCGTCTCCTTCCTGAGCAGTATGATGGCTGGACATTCCCATCTTGTTTGTACTTGACTATAAATGTGTGTACAGATGAACGAGGCAAATCCTCAATTCTCTTACTGATATCTTGGCTGATTTTTTTTAGACTTTACCATGATTCTGCACGAAGATGCAGTGTGTTTCAGGTGTGCATTAGAATACATCCACAGGTGTGTATCTAATCAACTCAGATGTTGCCAATAAGCCTATCAGAAGCTTCCAAACACATGATATCATATGGGCTGTTCCAAATTGTATAAAGGCATAATAAACTTAGTGTATGTTATCTTGTCTTTGCTGAAAGTAATAAAAATGATGTAAAACATTCTGTCATTATTCAGACATTTGGTAAATATTAATAATTATGGTAATCCTGATTGACCTAAAAAGTCAAGGTTTATTCTGATTTCATGTCAGATAGTGAGAAAATCATGCAGATGTGTGTTTTTTTATAGAGTATGGAAACGTCTACTTTCACCTGTAGATATTGATGATGTATCCTTACCTTTTGGATAAATCATCCATATCCGGTCTTTTTGGGTCTGACATCCGTCACCCCCATGTTCAGCTGTGCACAGGGTCTCTGCAGCCAGAAGTGAAGTAGCTCCATTCACTGTATAGGGTTGTCTTATATAGAAACATCCCTGCTCATGTCCTCTAAACCACGAAGTGGGACATGAAAAAGTATTTTTCCCAGGGCACCATTCAGCCTAAAGCCCTGTCTTGTTCTCCCCTGTAATGTACAGAAATGCATCCAGCTGTTTACCAGGGTTGGGGATACATCCATCTATTGCTGTATAGTGTATACCGTATATAAACTTTCTGCACAATGGAGTTACAGAGGCTCCATGTGTTGTGGCATCTGGGCACAATGTAATAAAAGCATCATTTTTTTCATTCTTTTTAAGATCTGAGACGTGACTTTCCCCGTCAGTGAGTTCATCACCGGAAGAAGTCAGGGGACACCTGACACCAGCGGAGGCGACACCGGCAGTGTATCCAGCGAGGATCACCGCAGAAAGCAAAGATTTACAGTGAGTATAACGGCGGAGGCCCTGGGCCCCTCTGTCCTTCCTCCTTAGACTGATATGACATCACAGTGACATCATGATGGGGACGAGTTCTGTGGCTGCTGTCTTCCCCCTGTGTGGACTCTCCTCTGTCTGCTGTCTCTCTCCTAGTTTTAGTTAAAAATCTGTTTCTGTGTTTTTTTTTAAATAATAAAACAAGCAGCTACTCGCTGCCAACCCCACCTGCCTGGTGTTACCTTTGCTGGCAATGAAAAATACAGGGGAGTCCTATTTTTTTTTTTAGTTATTTAAATATATAACTGAAAAGAAAAATTGGTGTGGGCTTCACCATATTTTCTATTGCCAGCCAAAATAACCCAGGCAGCTGGGGGCTGTAATTCTCAGCATGGTAAGCCCCAAGCGTTCTGTGCCCCCACACTGAAAATTGCCTCCATGAGAAGACGCCAAAACTGGCGGTTACCCCACTCTTCCACCTACTGTGTAGTGGTGGCAGACTCACTAACAAAGAGGTTGATGTCAGAATTTTTTGGCAGCTGACGTCAGGCCCTATTGCTAATGTCAGTCTTCAGTATGACAGCTGGTCATTAGCAATATTTTCAGTAAAGAGACAAAAAGACACAGAGAAAAATCCTTTATTGCATACAAAATAGACAGAATTCCTCGTTTTCCACTTTATTAGCTCCCATCACATTCCCCTCCGACGTAATCTTGTTATTACTGTAATCTAGAGGTGAGGCGGTGTGATGCGACACGTGGTCACCATCTTTTTATATGCAAGTGTCCAAAGATCCGTTTATGTAGAAAAAAGCCCAGGTTTAGATTCCGCGCAGACCACAAAGCAGGAAGGGTATGTTTGATGTCCGTTTATTGAGCCAACGCGTTTCACAGCAGGACCTGCTGCTTCCTCAGGGCAAACAGTGTACATACATGACCAGTTTCCTTAAATAACATTTCATACATACAAAAACCGTCATAAGCTCCACCTCCTGGCCATAAGCTCCACCCCCTGGACAGACTTCCTGTGAAAACGCCCACTATTTGTTTATATGTTGATCAAACTGGCCAAATTGCATAATTTTACTAAGATTTCATACATATGCATTATACAACCATATGAAAGTATTTTTAATATCATGTATCTTAAAAACAAAAATCAAAACCTAAGTTAACACTCTGAAAAAAATAAATAAATAAATAAAAAAAAATTAAAAATACTGCGACGGCCGGGGATCCCGGATGCAGCCGGACGGGAGCATGGAGGACGGAGCACAGAAGACCGGCGGTGCAGAAGACCGGGGATGGTAAGTTAAGCAGCGGGGGGGCCCTTACCACACAGGGGAGGGGGCGAGTGTCAGCATTTGGGGGCCATTACCGTATTGACCAGTGTATAAGCCGAGGGGGGGACTTTTCAGCCCAATTTTTGGGCTGAAAAACTCGGCTTATACACGAGTATATACGGTACTTTGATTTATAAATGAGCTCCTTTATAAAATATACCTGTGGAGATATGTATATCTGACACCAGGTGACGGTCACTCCTTTTAATTAGGAGAGGCTTGTTCTCCTGGATCATCCCCTTTTGTTTCCCTTTTGGGCATGAAATTCAGCACATGTTAATATAAAAGCCATTGTGACTCAGTAGGCTAATCATGCAATCTGGATAAGGAGGAGAATTGGAGGTTGAGGAGGATGGGTTCTTGCCCACGGAGAGGACATATATTTTTAATTTTTTTTTTTTATTATTATTATTTTTTTTTTTTTTTCAGAGTGTTAACTTAGGTTTTGTTTTTTGTTTTTAAGATAGATGATATTAAAAATACTTTTATATGGTTGTATAATGCATATGTATGAAATCTTAGTAAAATTATGTCATTTGGCCAGTTTGATCAATATATACACAAATAGTGGGCGTTTTCACAGGAAGTCTGGCCAGGGGTCGGAGCTTATGGCCAGGGGGCGGAGCTTATGGCGTTTTTTGTATGTATGAAATGTTATTTAAGGAAGTTGTTCATGTATGTACACCGTTTGCCCTGAGGAAGCAGCAGGTCCTGCTGTGAAACGCGTTGGCTCAATAAACGGACATCAAACTTACCCTTCCTGCTTTGTGGTCTGCGTGGAATCTAAACCTGGGCTTTTTTCTACATAAACAGATTTCTCCCTCACCAGGTGTCTGCAGCGACCAGGATAACAAGGCTCTTGCAGTTTGTTGTGACTCACACAACCCAAAAAGGTGAGTCACACTAATCGGGGGGCATTGAATTATCATCATAGATAAGACCCTATGTGCGCTCCCTTCTCTCTTTGTTTAAGTGTCCAAAGATGGCAGACGCGTGAGTGTGAGCAGGAGTGAGCAGGAAGTGTGGAGGGTGAAATGACCTTCAGTTATGTTATCTGGCTCTGTCCATGATTGCGGGGATAAATAGCTTGCATGGGGCTGCAGCGATGGGTTTGTGGCGGGCATGTTGTGCGGTTAGGTGACTGAGCGGGGGTTATTGAGCTGCAGGTGGCTTGTGCAGGGGTGTTTGTAGTGTTGGCAGAACCACTTGCAGGTGGCATATTTGCACACCCATCACTTAAGTGTTCAAATATGGCCACCGGACGTAGTGCTGGCCAATCCCGTGATAGGAGGGCACGATTAGGGTTAGGGATTAGGGAAGTGGATGACAGACACCCCAAGGTAAGTATTATACAAGATATTGGCTGCATTATATTATATGGAGGTTGCATAACATTATTTGGAGGCAGCATTATATTACATGGAAGACTATGTGGGGTGCATTATAATATATAGAGGACTATGAGGAAGCATTATTCTACATAGAAGGCAATATGGTGCCCATTATAGTATATGGAGGACCAGGGCCGGCCTTAGGCTGAATGGTACCCTGTGCAAATTTGCCATTTGGTGCCCCCACCAAGATGAAGATTTGTTTCTCGTCTGATTTAAATGCATCATGAACAAATCATTAAAGTCATTATCAGTACTTGAATACAACACCAGAACCTTCATTAGTACAGGAATATATACTCAGAACCTTAATCAGTAAATTAACAAATCACCAGATCCACCATCAATACAGGAGTACAACACAAGAATCACCATCACTAAATGATCACCAGAACCATTACCATTACATGAGTATATCACCAGAACCACCATCAGTAAATGACTACATCACCAAAACTATCATCAGTACATGAATACATCACGAGAACAATGATCAACACATTTATGCAGATACACATATAACCATATACATCTTAAAAGAGATAGTATTACAGTGTTGGCCAAAAGTATTGACACCCCTGCAATTCTGTCAGATAATACTCAGTTTCTTCCTGAAAATGATTGCAATCACAAATTCTTTGGTATTATTATCTTTATTTAATTTGCCTTAAATGAAAAAACACAAAAGAGAATGAAGCAAAAAGCAAAACATTGATCATTTCACACAAAACTTCAAAAATGGGCCGGACAAAAGTATTGGCATCCTCAGCCTAATACTTGGTTGCACAACCTTTAGCCAAAATAACTGCGATCAACCGCTTCCGGTAACCATCAATGAGTTTCTTACAATGCTTTGCTGGAATTTTAGACCATTCTTCTTTGGCAAACTGCTCCAGGTCCCTGATATTTGAAGGGTGCCTTCTCCAAACTGCCATTTTTAGATCTCTCCACAGGTGTTCTATGGGATTCAGGTCTGGACTCATTGCTGGCCACCTTAGAAGTCTCCAGTGGTTTCTCTCAAACCATTTTCTAGTGCTTTTTGAAGTGTGTTTTGGGTCATTGTCCTGCTGGAAGACCCATGACCTCTGAGGGAGACCCAGCTTTCTCACACTGGGCCCTACATTATGCTGCAAAATTTGTTGGTAGTCTTCAGACTTCATAATGCCATGCACACGGTCAAGCAGTCCAGTGGCAGAGGCAGCAAAGCAACTCCAAAACATCAGGGAACCTCCGCCATGTTTGACTGTAGGGACCGTGTTCTTTTCTTTGAATGCCTCTTTTTTTCTCCTGTAAACTCTATGTTGATGTCTTTGCCCAAAAAGGGAGAACATTCTTCCAAAACGTTTTAGGCTTTCTCAGGTAAGTTTTGGCAAACTCCAGCCTGGCTTTTTTATGTCTCGGGGTAAAAAGTGGGGTCTTCCTGGGTCTCCTACCATACAGTCCCTTTTCATACAGACGCCGACGGATAGTACGGGTTGACACTGTTGTACCCTCGGACTGCAGGGCAGCTTGAACTTGTTTGGATGTTAGTCGAGGTTCTTTATCCACCATCCACACAATCTTGCGTTGAAATCTCTTGTCAATTTTTCTTTTTCAAACACATCTAGGGAGGTTAGCCACAGTGCCATGGGCTTTAAACTTCTTGATGACACTGCGCACGGTAGACACAGGAACATTCAGGTCTTTGGAGATGGACTTGTAGCCTTGAGATTGCTCATGCTTCCTCACAACTTGGTTTCTCAAGTCCTCAGACAGTTCTTTGGTCTTCTTTCTTTTCTCCATGCTCAATGTGGTACACACAAGGGCACAGGACAGAGGTAGAGTCAACTTTAATCCATGTCAACTGGCTGCAAGTGTGATTTAGTTATTGCCAACACCTGTTAGGTGCCACAGGAAAGTTACAGGTGCTGTTAATTACACAAATTTTTCATGTTTGGTGTGGAATTATATCCAATTTGGCTTTAGGACAATTCTTTTTGTGTTTTTTTTCATTGAAGACAAATTAAATGAAGATAATAATACCAAAGAATTTGTGATTGCAATCATTTTCAGGAAGAAACTGAGTATTATCTGACAGAATTGCAGGGGTGTCAATACTTTTGGCCAACACTGTATGGTGGTGATGTGGCCCCTTGCCGGGTGCATCACACGGGTTATCAGTGCAGGTCTCTGTTCACATGGGCCGGTTTTCCTGATTGTGTGTGCTGTGTGAAACCTGTCTGGTGTACAGGGGGTTAACAGCTGAAGGGTTTTCATGCGCTGAGTGAACAGCTGAGTGTGAGTGCTGAAGATCTGGGTTAATTCATGAGCCTAATGAGCGGATGTGTCTGAACCTGGGTACGAGTGCTTTGCTGGGCTAAACCTGAATGGTGCACAGGGGGTTAATCACATCTCAGGTCTGTGTGTGAGTGAGATGTGCTGATTGACTCACTGTATTGCATCTTTGAGTGAGGCAGCCTGGATAAGAACCTTCCATGTGTCTGAGTGAGGAGAGGACGATGGGAGTCAGAAGTCCAGACCACTGCCATGTGAAGACGTGCATGAAGTGATCCATCCCCGGTGGGGGAAGTGAAGGGAGCCTGCCAGCTCCATGTCGGTGCACCTGATATATGCATGAAAGACAGTGATGAGGACCAAGGACGGCTCAAGGGCCAGGCGGTCGTATGTGTGATTTAAGGACCGAAAACGGCTCAAGGGCCAGGCGGTCATATGGACTGTGAGAGAGACTGAGGACGGCTCAAGGGCCAGGCGGTCATAAGTGTAGCTGACTTTGGGACTGACTGTGCTAGTCGTGATATGGTCCCGTTGACTATGTGATGAGTTATGTAAAAATGCCATGTGTGATGGATGTGATGGCTTATGTAAAAATGCCATGTGTGATGTATGATGTGTATG
Organism: Allobates femoralis; assembly: GCA_033576535.1. Taxonomy (NCBI): domain Eukaryota; kingdom Metazoa; phylum Chordata; class Amphibia; order Anura; family Aromobatidae; genus Allobates; species Allobates femoralis. The sequence goes on along the minus strand of JARQOC010000003.1, from coordinate 793,885,511 downwards.
ATGCAGTGTGGGTTGAGACTCCCTAGGAGTAGGTTGAGGATCCCTACAATAGGATGGGGAATAATCCCTGTAAGGGTGTTAGACGGTGGTAACCGCCATTGGGACCGACAATAGGTCATGAAATGGTCCCGTTGATCCTCATGTGAATGTAATGTAACCAGGGTGTAATGTAATGTGAATGTCATATACTGCAATGTAATGATATGCATATTATATGTGAAAATGTAAAGGGTGTTGTGTGTTACCAGTGGTTTATGACGTTAAATAAACTACTGTGTGTTATGTTATCCGTTAAAAATGTAGTCGCTGCTGTCACTTTCCCCATGCCAAGCGGGTTCCTCTGGGGCGCTACCTCACAGTATACATAGCAAAATTAATAGCTGTTAGTAAATTCTACTTCGCAATACCTTTGTACATTTGGTAGAAACTGCCAGTGATTCTCTATGGGCCCCTAACCAGGTAATCATGTTTACAACCATAGTGTTGCACCCTATCAGGGATTCAGGAGAATGTGCTGGTGGGGCCATTCACAGTAATGATACAGATGGAGTCACAGTGAGCTCTCAGATATCATTTTGATCATATACCCCTAGTTGACAACCTCTTTAATGACATTGGCTGTACATTTGGCCTTGGTGTCCTGCTGCCAAATAAATTTGTAGCTAATCAGACGCCTGCTTGATTGTCTTGTGGACAAAAATGATAGTGGACAGAGCACACGGTGACTATCTGCATCATTATAGTCAATGTCCCTATCAGCGGCTACAATCAAATGCTGTTTTGCAAGGGGCTCGGACGAACGCCCTAATGGAGCCACTACATGAATGCTGAACCACTATCTGAACATAAAAGTATTCCTTATGGTGCATTTACACAACACAGGCTGCTGATCACCTGATGCACGAGCAAAACGTTTGTCCATTGGGTGAAATGCGTTATAAGCTTGCTGCCTAAATGTCATTATTCTCTGCAGCATAGTCCTGCATATACATGTGCTGCCGAGAACAATATTATAACTTGCACAGAAGGAGCACATTAAAGGGGTTGTCCAGGTTTGTCTTGTGATATAAGTAAAGCGAGGCCGTGTACATCTAGTCACAATGTGGCCAGAAGTGTGCAAATCGCACCGCTGTGGTCACATGACAGCCCGCTCTCACTACCGACACCGGTAAACCCTGATAGCACACAGTGCGCATGCTGAGGATTCACAAGTCTGCAGTCAGAGGCTATTAAACGATTGATGATCGGTCACATATACCAGGCCAGCGGTCGTTTATAAGTGGCAATTGTCCAGTATAAACGCTCCCTTAGATCCAGGTACCTGATTAGTTGACTTTTTCTCTGCTTGGATTTGGCTCATCCGATTCTTCTTCATCTGGTTCAGACATCATGATGACTTTCCCATCCACAGCTCGTCTCTGAAGACTTCCAGCCTCTCTGGTGTTCTGCGGCACATTCCAGCACAATGCCCTTAGAGATAACAGCATCATTATAATTACACCTAAATAAAATTATCTGCCTATGCTGCACACTACATAAGCCTTATATTATGTACCTGAATAAATATCTCAGATAGAGGAAATGCAGCAAATCCATGTTCCAATGTAAATTGTCGACTTTATTAGCAGAAGTAAAAAGCTTCACATCTACAGAGGCAGCCGACACGTTTCCATCGTTAGGACATGGTCTTCATCAGGAAGGTCTAATGGATGAAATGCGTCTGTTGTGACGTTGGCTGCCTCTGTGGACGTGAAGCTTTTTACTTGTGCTAATAAAGACGACGTTTTACATTGTGACATCAATTCACTGGATTTCCTCTATGTTATTTATCTACATGCAGCCCCGGAGTAGCGCTCGTCCTGGCCGATCTGTTCCTGATCGTAGAGGTGTGCAATTAATCAGTGAGCGGCCTTCATCCTCTCCCCTTCTCTGTTACGGTTTGTGCACACAGGACGGTTTTGCTGCGGTTTTCCTGCGGTTTCTGCCTGCAGTTTACCATTGGTTTTATGGTAATTTATGCTAATTTGTTCCTGCAGTTTTGATTCCCAGCAAAACCAATGTGTTTCACAGAAACGCTGTGCCCACACATTGGTTCTGCAAGTGTCAAGAACTGTCAAATCCCTGAGGTTTTGGTGCAGATGGGAAAGAATTGACATGTTAATTATTTTCCTGCATTTTTGCTAAAGTCAATGGAAAAAACGCAGGAAAAACGCACAAAAAACGCGCAAAAAACACAGACAAGATCACAGCTAATCTCCTGTCAAGGACTCCGGGATCCTCAGGTTTTGCTGCGTTCAGGACTGTGGGCACAGACCCTTATACACTTGAATAAATATTTGCCCCACTATATCCCTTCCCAAAAAGTGACCCCCCCCTGTGACGACCATCCGCTGTGAGGCCGAGCTGCTGGTAGGCAGCACCCGAGAAACGCCGAGACCCTTAACCCCTATACAGGGATCTGGAATTATAGCGGAGCCCAGGGGGTAGCTGCCTATATGAGCAACAGAGCCGGGGAGGTCGCCAGGGAAAATCAAGACCCGAAAAACGAAGTCAGATGTCCGAGTCAAAACCAAGAGGGAGCGAAGGTACAAAATCGTCAGGCAGTAGCAGAGTCAAAAATCCAGGCAAAGGTCAAGGGCAAAACCAAGAGGGCAGCTGAGGTACAAAATCAATAGGCAGAGGCAGAGTCAGAAATCCAGGCAAAGGTCAAGGGCAAAACCAAGAGGGCAGCTGAGGTACAAAATCAATAGGCAGAGGCAGAGTCAGAAATCCAGGCAAGGTCAGACACGAAACTAAACACACACTATCACTGGGGAACCAAAACTATATCTGGCGGCCTGCAAGCCAGGCTCCAATGTACTTGAAGGGCACGGCTACCTCCCATAGGCTGGAGCTCACAACCTGATGACCTCATCCGGTCCGCCCCTAGATCCAGGCCAGATGGAGATGCATGACTGGCTCCACCCACGCCTCCTCTGACAGAAGAACGCAGGCTGCGCCTAACGGACACCTCTGCAGGGCCCTTTCCTCTGCGACCAACACCACCCAGAGGGGAAACACAGCGGCGCTCAGCGACAGAGGCAGACGTCGCGGGAGCGGTTCCATATGAGGACAAGGCCCTCCTATCACCGGCGCCACCAGCCGAAGGAATCCGGCTCCTCCCAGCGGCCGAGGCAGGAACACCAGCCACCGAGTCCAATGGCGACGTGACACTCCTCCCAGCGGCCGAGGCAGGAACACCAGCCACCGAGTCCAATGGCGACGTGACACTCCTCCCAGCGGCCGAGGCAGGAACACCAGCCACCGAGTCCAATGGCGACGTGACACTCCTCCCAGCGGCCGAGGCAGGAACACCAGCCACCGAGTCCAATGGCAACGTGACACCCCCACACTGTCTCTCACTATAGATGCACTCCTTACTGTCCCCTTCATATACTGTGACACCATCCCTCCTCCACAAACTACAGCTGCATCACTGATTTTCCTTATGAAAATATTCTTCAAACCCTCCCCCCATCTAAACCATGGCCTATACGCTGTCTGTACTACCAATGTACCTGCGATATGGCCCCCATACGGTCAACAACTTTCACGCCCCTCCTCACTCTACCCCCTCTACATATGGTTCCACCCTTTCACATGGTACCTTCTCTATAATTTGCCCTCATACAGCTTGTACCCCCACATCACACAGCCTGAACCCCTCATCACACAGCCTGTACCCCTACATCACACAGCCCGTATTCCACGGCCTGTACCCCCACATCACACAGCCTGTACCCCTACATCACACAGCCTGTACCCCTACATCACACAGCCTGTACCTGCACATCACACACCCTGCACCCCTCATCACACACCCTGTACCTGCACATCACACACCCTGCACCCCTACATCACACAGCCCGTATCCCAAATCATACAGCCCGTACCCCCACATCACACAGCCTGTACCTGCACATCACACAGCCCGTACCCCAAATCATACAGCCCATACCCCCACATCACACAGCCTGTACCTGCACATCACACAGCCTGTACCTGCACATCACACAGCCTGTACCTGCACATCACACAGCCCGTACCCCACGGCCTGTACCCACACATAACACTGTATCCCACATCACACAGCCTGTACCCCCACATCATACTGCCTGTACCCCACATCATACAGCCAGTACCCCCACATCACACACCCTGCATCCCTCATCACACAGCCCGTACCCCCACATCACACTGCCTGTACCCCCTCATCACAAAGCCTGTACTCCACATCACACAGCCCGTAACCCCACATCACGCAGCCCGTACCCCCACATCACGCAGCCCGTACCCCCACATCACATAGCCCATAATCCCCGGCCTGTACCCCTGCATCACACTGCCTGTACCCCCACATCACACATCCCGTACCCCAAATCATACAGCCCATACCCCCACATCACACAGCCTGTACCTGCACATCACACTGACTGTATCCCACATCATACTGCCTATACCCCAGATCATACAGCCCGCACCCCCACATCACACACCCTGCACCCCTCATAACACAGCCTGTACCCCTACATCACACAGCCCGTACATCACACAGCCTGTATGCCAAATCATACAGCCCGTACCCCCACATCACACAGCCTGTACCTGCACATCACACAGCTTGTACCCCCACATCACACAGCCTGTACCTGCACATCACACAGCCCGTACCTCACGGCCTGTACCCACACATCACACTGCCTGTACGCCAAATCATACAGCCCGTACCCCCACATAACACTGACTGTATCCCACATCACACAGCCCGTACCCCCACATCACACACCCTGCATCCCTCATCACACTGCCCGTACCCTCACATCACACTGCCCGTACCCCCACATCACACACCCTGCACCCCTCATCACACAGCCTGTACTCCACATCACACAGCCCGTACCCCCACATCACATAGCCCGTAACCCCTGGCCTGTACCCCTGCATCCCTCATCACACTGCATGTACCGTCACATCACACTGCCCGTACCCCACATCACACAGCCGTACCCCCACATCACACAGCCCGTACCCCCACATCACACAGCCCTTACCCCCACATCATACTGCCTATACCCCAAATCATACAACCTGTATCCCACATCTACACCCTGCATCCCTCATCACACAGCCTCTACCCCACATCACACAGCCTGTACCCTAACATCACAACACACCCTGTACCCTAACATCACAACACAGCCTGTACCCCCACATCACACAGCCTGTACCCCAAATCACACAGCCTGTACATCACACAGCTTGTATGCCAAATCATACAGCCCGTACCCCCACATCACACAGCCTGTACCTGCACATCACACAGCCTGTACCCCACCGTCTGTTCTCTATATCTCCCATCTCCCCCCATTACCTGTCACACGATCCTCCATCTTCTCCAGCTTTTCCTTTGTATCCTGCTGCTTCAAACACTGGCTCCTCCCACACGAGTCACGTGATCATGACATCATCACAGGTCCTGTACCCCCTCCAGCAGTGTATTGTATTCAGTGTGGGGCAGGAGCTGATTTTAGCCCCTCTGCCCCCACAGTGCAGACAGTATAGCCCCTGAGGGACAGTGACTATCCCCCCCGACACTCATCTGCAGAGGAATAGTCAGGGGCACAGCAGACACACAGTGTAGAGGAGCAGGAAGTGAACGTGACGTGCTCTCCCTGCAGCGCCCCCTTGCGGCCGGCGCCCTGTGTGACCGCATGACTCTATGGAGCCGGCTATGTGGGGCCCATTACCCTATGAAAGGTTATGTGGGCCCATTATAATACTGGACTGGCATTGTTTAGGGCATTATAATATTTGTAGGGCTGTGAAGGAGCAGTTCCACTTTATGGAGGCCTCTTTAGGGCCATTATACTGTACTAGAAGATGGAGGCCTGATGCTTT
>JARQOC010000003.1:793768475-793879474 GCA_033576535.1 Allobates femoralis | reverse complement strand
CAGACAGGTGTACGTACTACCTTAATACAGGTTAGGGACTAAAATCGTCTCCTGAAACCATTACAGTCACCAGACAGGTGTACGTACTACCTTAATACAGGTTAGGGACTAAAATCCTCTCCTGAAACCATTACAGTCACCAGACAGGTGTACGTACTACCTTAATACAGGTTAGGGACGAAAATCCTCTCCTGAAACCATTACAGTCACCAGACAGGTGTACGTACTACCTTAATACAGGTTAGGGACTAAAATCGTCTCCTGAAACCATTACAGTCACCAGACAGGTGTACGTACTACCTTAATACAGGTTAGGGACTAAAATACTCTCCTGAAACCATTAAAGTCACCAGACAGGTGTACGTACTACCTTAATACAGGTTAGGGACTAAAATCCTCTCCTGAAACCATTAAAGTCACCAGACAGGTGTACGTACTACCTTAATACAGGTTAGGGAACTAAAATCCTAACTCTTGTGATCTCAACATTCACCACACTGTTGTACGTCATACCTTTATACAGGTTAGGGAACTAAAATCCTAACTCTTGTGATCTCAACAGTCACCACACTGTTGTACGTCATACCTTTATACAGGTTAGGGAACTAAAATCCTAACTCTTGTCATCTCAACAGTCACCACACTGTTGTACGTCATACCTTTATACAGGTTAGGGAACTAAAATCCTAACTCTTGTCATCTCAACAGTCACCACACTGTTGTACGTCATACCTTTATACAGGTTAGGGAACTAAAATCCTAACTCTTGTGATCTCAACAGTCACCACACTGTTGTACGTCATACCTTTATACAGGTTAGGGAACTAAAATCCTAACTCTTGTCATCTCAACAGTCACCACACTGTTGTACGTCATACCTTTATACAGGTTAGGGAACTAAAATCCTAACTCTTGTCATCTCAACAGTCACCACACTGTTGTACGTCATACCTTTATACAGGTTAGGAAACTAAAATCCTAACTCTTGTCATCTCAACAGTCACCACACTGTTGTACATCATACCTTTATACAGGTTAGGGAACTAAAATCCTAACTCTTGTCATCTCAACAGTCACCACACTGTTGTACGTCATACCTTTATACAGGTTAGGGAACTAAAATCCTAATCTCTTGTGATCTGAACAGTCACCAGACTGGTGTATGTCATACCTTGATACAGGTTAGGGACTAAAATCCTCTCCTGAAACCATTACAGTCACCAGACAGGTGTACGTACTACCTTAATACAGGTTACGGACTAAAATCCTCTCCTGTGACTGTTGTCGCTGTATACAAGCAAAATGCGCAAGGGCGTTGGCAAGGAACAAGGAGGTGAACGTGATGGTGGTGCAGGCAGAGGCCGAGGTCGTGTGCAAGCACTAATTTCGCAACAAGAAAGTGGCACATCTACTCGCTCACACGTCCTGTCCCAAATTGTTGGTGCCCGCTGCAGTACACCGCTCTTGAACCAACACCAGTGTCAACAGCTTGTTACTTGGATAGCGGATAATGCTTCAAGTCTGATTGGCACCTCCACAAACACCCTGTCTTCCACACGGTCAAGTGTCAGTAGCCGTGATACTGCACCGCACATTTCCCAACCTGATCCTCCTTCCTACCAACAGGCCGAGTACACGTCCACGGACATTACTGATCCCACACTTGGACACTCGGAAGTCCAGAAGTGTGTACCCATGGGTCAGTGGAGGTACATGGCAAATTCCCATTACAAAATTTAAATTCAGTTGTCATTTGTTGGTGGTGTGGTGAAGTCTGGCCCAATCCAACCCTTGTTCATCTTGATCTGAGTCAGCCTGTCAGCATTTTCAATTGACAGGCGGTTGCGTTTATCAGTAATGATTCCACCTGCGGCTCTGAAAACACGCTCTGACAAAATGCTAGCGGCAGTGCAGGCCAGGACTTCCAAGGCGTAGAGAGCCAATTCATGCCACGTGTCCAGCTTGGAGACCCAATAATTGTAAGGCACAGAGGAATCTCGCAGGACAGTTGTTCGATCGGCAAGGTACTCCTTCAGCATCTGGCCAAACTTAGCATTTCTTGTGGCACTACCCCGCACCTCAGGGGCTGTGGTACGTGAGGGGCTGAGAAAACTGTCCCACCTCATAAAGACTGTTCCCCTACCTTTGGCGGATTGGACTTGTGCCCCTCTCGGCCGTACGCCTTGGTTGTCCACCGATTCCAGACCTATGCCGCTAGCGTTTTGTGAGGGGAATGATTTGCCTACTTCCGTGACTATGGCCTTCTGGAACTGCTGCATTTTGGCTGACCTCTCCGCCTCAGGAATGACAAACATAAAGTTCTCCTTGTAGCGTGGGTCTAACAGTGTTGCCAACCAGTACAGATTGTCGGCCAAGATGTTCTGAACGCGAGGGTCACGAGCCAGGCAGCTTACCATAAAGTCAGCCATGTGCGCCAGACTCTTAACAGCCATCACTTCAGTATCCAGACCAACAGGATGACTGAACATGCTGTCCTCCTCCTCCTCCTCCTCCTCCTCATCTCCCCTGTCCTCTGGCCAGCCACGCTGAATCGAGGGTATGACTGGTGTGCATGTCAGATCCTCAATTTGGCCAGAGAGTTGCTCCATGTCTTCATCCTCCTCCTCCTCGTCATAGTCCTCCACTGCACGTTGTGATGAGATGAGGCTGGACTGTGTGTTTTCACCCACACCCACTACTGTTTCTTGCTCCAAGTCATCGCGCTTGGCCTGCAATGCATCCTCTTTGTTTTTCAGCAGAGACTGTTTTAGAAGGCAGAGTAGTGGTATGGTGACGCTAATAATGGCGTCCTCGCCGCTCACCATCTTGGTGGAGTCCTCAAAGTTTTGGAGGACGGTACATAGGTCGGACATCCATCTCCACTCCTCAGGTGTTATGTGTGGAGTTTGAACCATTTCCCGACGGCTTAGGTGATGCAGGTAGTCAACAACTGCCCTCTTCTGCTCACATATCCTGACCAACATGTGCAGAGTTGAATTCCAACGCGTGGGGACATCACACACCAGTCTGTGTGCCGTAAGACGCTAACGGCGCTGAAATCCGCCAAGGCCGGCTGAAGCAGCAGGTGACTTGCAAAAATGTGCAGACAGACGGCGAACTTTTACCAGCAGTTCAGACAGCTCTGGGTATGACTTTACAAACCTCTGAACCACCAGGTTGAGCACGTGGGCCACGCATGGAACATGCGTCAGCTGGCATCGCCTCAAAGCTGCCACCAGGTTCCGGCCATTGTCACACACGACCTTTCCTGGCTTTAGGTTTACAGGTGTGAGACAGTGATCTGCCTGCTGTTTCAGAGCTATCCACACCTCTTCTGCATTGTGGGGTTTGTCACCTATGCAGACTAACTTCAGCACAGCCTGTTGCCGCTTCGCAGAGGCAGTGCTGCAGTGCTTCCAGCTTGGGACTGTTGTGGAGGGTACAGTGGATGAGGATGCGCAGGAGGAGGAGGCTGAAGAGCATGACATTCCGGATCTGTAGAGTGTCGGTGAAACCCTGACAGAGGTAGGGCCTGCTATCCTTGGTGTGGGAAGGACGTGTTCCGTCCTTCGCTCAGACTGTGTCACAGCCTCCACAATATTAACCCAGTGTTTTGTCAAGGAGATGTAGCGGCCTTGCCCACAAGCACTTGTCCACGTGTCTGTGGTTATACACTTCAGCCCCTGACCTTACCCCTGCGGTATTAAAGAACAGCAATGACTGTCTAGCTGCAGTTTCCAATATCATGTCCACTCTCTATTTGAAACTAAACCTTTCCAAAACTGAACTTCTTCTGCTTCCCCCATCCACTAACCTGCCTAAATCGGACATCTCTCTCTCAGTTTGTGGCACCACGATAACGCCTAGGCAGCAGGCTCGTTGTCTGGGTGTTATGTTTGACACCGATCTCTCCTTCTCCTCCCACACACAATGTCTCGTCCGCTCATGTCGCTTACACCTGAAGAATATCTCCAGAGTCCGTCCCTTTCTCACCCTGTAAACAACAAAAACCCTGACCATGGCCCTAATCCATTCCCGCCTTGACTATTGCAATTCTCTATTAAGCGGCCTGCGTTCAAATGTTTGCTGAATGGATAATTGAACGCTGCGCTGGGACAAGGACATGCTTGATGGTGGTGTAATTTGTGCGTGGGCAACTTCAGGTGCAGGGCCGGAGGCTTGTTCGCGGCCAGCATGGACAGGGGATTGGCTCGCACGCACAACAGGCGAACACGTAGCAGTGACATCAGCAAGCACCGCTCCTCGACTCTGTTGTACTTCCCACAAAGTCGGGTGCTTGGCTGACATGTGCCTGTTCATGCTGGTGGTGGTCAGGCTGCTACTTTTCGTACCCCTGCTGATGCTGGCATGGCAGGTGTTGCAAATGGCCTTTTTAGAGTCATCTGGAGCCAACTTAAAATACTGCCAGACTCGGGAAGACATAACATTTGCACAGGCACCTTGTGTCGTGTTGTTGTTCCGGGGAACGGTTGCCTGACTTCTGCCTGCGTACCCGACCCTGCTTCGTACTGCCTGTTGGGATGCTACGCCTCCCTCACCCTGTGCACTGCTGTCCTCGCTCTGCATATACTCCTGCCAGGTTGGGTCAGCTACTGGATCATCCACCACGTCGTCTTCCTATTCCTTGGCTAATCGCTGGACTGCTCCTCCTTCTCCTCATGAGCCACCATGATGACCGTTACAATAGTATGGCTGTTGTTTCAGGTATACCCGCAGTGGTAAATTTTTACGCCCATTCTTTTTGAATGGGCATTACAAAGACAGGATACCCGCATCTTTTCAATGTGAAAAATGTTTTGAGGCCCTCCTGCACGTCTCTATCCAGGGACAATGAGGAGCCTCCCAATTTTTGGCTGCCCTGGCCAAAGGCCTATACTACAATACACCCACTTGAGGGTTACAGGCCTTACTACATGTCTGTATGCATGGCTCATTGTTGAACCTCCCAATTTTTGGCTGCCCTGACCAAAGGCTATACTACAATACACCCACTTGAGGGTTACAGGCCCTCCTGCACGTCTCTATCCAGGGACAAAGAGGAGCCTCCCAATTTTTGGCTGCCCTGACCAAAGGGCTATACTACAATACACCCACTTGAGGGTTACAGGCCCTACTACATGTCTGTATGCATGGGTCATTGTTGAACCTCCCAATTTTTGGCTGCCCTGGCCAAAGGCCTATACTACAATACACCCACTTGAGGGTTACAGGCCCTCCTGCACGTCTCTATCCAGGGACAAAGAGGAGCCTCCCAGTTTTTGGCTGCCCTGACCAAAGGGCTATACTACAATACACCCACTTGAGGGTTACAGGCCCTACTACATGTCTGTATGCATGGGTCATTGTTGAACCTCCCAATTTTTGGCTGCCCTGGCCAAAGGCCTATACTACAATACACCCAGTTCTTCTTTACAGGCCCTCCTGCACGTCTCTATCCAGGGACAATGAGGAGCCTCCCAATTTTTGGCTGCCCTGGCCAGGGGGCTATACTAAAATACACCCACTTGAGGGTTACAGGCCCTACTACATGTCTGTATGCATGGGTCATTGTTGAACCTCCCAATTTTTGGCTGCCCTGGCCAAAGGGCTATACTACAATACACCCAGTTCTTGTTTACAGGCCATCCTGCATGTCTGTATCCAGGGGTATTGGTGAACCTCCCAATTTTGGACTGCCCTGGCAAAGGAAGATACTACAATAGACCCAGTTCCTCAAAATGGGCACTTTATTTCTAGACAGGGCTTCATGTACGTCTCTTGTCAGGGTCATCGGAGTGTCGCACAATGTTTTCACGTAAAATCTTTCATGTAATCACAAAAAGTGACATACACCAGCTGTATCTCACTATTGGGTATGTGCCCTTAACATTTCCACCCTAAAGGGCCCTTTACACGCCGTGACGGCAGGCTGGATACATCCCGCTACAGGCTACAAATGTAGCTTGTAGCGCCAATGTAGCCCGTCGTAGCGGCGTCTGAAGACGTGACGCTACAGCCGGCAACAGATACATCTGTTTCCTAGCTCTGCTCGAAAACTGATGGCTACAACGCCGATGGTAGCGAGCTGTATCGGCGTGTAAAGAGGCAACGGAAGGGAACTCGGGACAGCCTGCGATGTAGCTGCAATGTAGCTAAGGCGTGACCCTGGCTCCGTGTTACCGCGCCCCATGTGCGATCATTGGTGGAAGCTGCTGCATGACGATTGGTAGTCGCTGCATAGGGAGGCATATTTAAGGAGCTGACGAGTCACACTACACAATCGCTCGAGCGTGCTGTATTACTCAGCCTCCTGCGTTGCATGCCCAATCAGGATGTTATTGCTTCGTCCTATCAGCGTACGGACGGCTCGTAATCTACAATTGTGGCACGCCTATGTGCTGGCCCTGCTGCACCAGGTACGCCCATAGTAGCTGGTTATAGCGGTGTGTAAATGAGCTACAGCTGGCTACTTGAGACACCCGGCGATGTAGCTAACTATAGATGTAGCGTGGCGTAGCGCACCTTGTGGCGGCGTGTAAAGAGGGTGCGTTGACCGTTTGTAACCGTTTGAGCGTGCTCGTGCAAGTGAAGTAGCAGTTGGTATCCATCCTGTTGTGGCGGCGTGTAAAGGTACCTTTAATATTCATTTTGGTGTCATTTTGGAAGGTTTTCTGGAGACTCCGTAAAATCGGACAAGATTGTTCACAGCTGTGACTTTTGAGTGAGAAATGCTTCCAGGGGTCTTCCCCATGGTGTTGCCATGTCATTTCAGCACTCTTCTGAGACTTTTGTGACATTTTTAGGGTTTTTCCATGCTGCCGGCAGTCATTTCATAGAATTACTCGTGTCTCCCATAGGATAACATTGGGCTCGTTACTCGGGCCGAGTACACGAGTATCTCGGGATGCTCGGCCCGAGCTTCGAGCACCCGAGCATTGTAGTACTCGCTCATCACTATTCCTTAATATACCCAATTGTTCACTGTCTCCATTGAGCCTCATAATCTAAATTCACAGTCTCAGGTACCTGTGAGAATCCTAAAAAAAACAAAGCACACACCGTCCTGCTAAGATTCACGTTTTCAAAAGCTGCTAGTGTCTCATGCCAAGGGCTTGGGGTACTCGGATCTCGGGCGTACTGGTACTGGGATGTCACAGGTGGTCGGTGCCCGAGTCCGTGCCCTTGAGCAGACAATAAAAGTGGGAAAAATAATAAAATGAGGTTGTCAGTCGTGACGCCACCTGTAGGTCCGGTGATAGCATCGGCGCTGCTGGGACCTCCGGAGTGATGGGCGGCGGCAAGGTGTTGTGGCTCTCTACAGAAAGAACGGGATCCCCAGGGCTGTAGGTTGATAATGATGGAATAGTGCAGCGCTGTTGGAATGGGGCTACGCAGCTTCTGCAGTGTGGTGCAAGGCAGGTAAGTCACAGTTCATCTGAAAGGAACACAGACACGTTGCTCACTCTGAACGGGAACTTTACTCCAGTAAGTTGCAGTCTGACAGGGTAAACAGTTGTTTTGGTCAGGGTAGTGGACCAGGTGGTCCTGGTACTGAGTAATGTCCATCTGAATCTCCACTGATCTTCCTTCTCTATCACTTTCTTTGTCCTTTTCTGTGGTGCCCTGCATAATCCCACTTCTTGAACCAGGCCCGTTGGGTGATATGGGAACCTTTTATCTCTCCAAAGGGGACCCAACCCTGTTTAGTGCTTCTGATGGAGATCGTGCTTGGTTTAGGGCAGTTGGATCGTGCTCCTAAGAATACATCAACCACACCGGTAATTTGCGGTTCAGGGATGGACCTCTGATCCACGTTGTAGCCGGTACCCCGCTTCGGACTGGGCCAGGGTATTTGGTTACCCTCTATCTCTGCCCCTTTCTCTTCTGGATCACTTCTCCTCTTTTGTTCTCTGTTCTTACTGTTACTCTTTACTGTGAAGTTCTCTCTCCAACTACTGTTTTTCTTCTTCGTTCTTCTTCTCCTACTACCGTTTCTACTTTCCCCACTCACTATATAACCTAGCTCTCCTCCCACCGGGACCGGTTACCCTAAAAGTTATCAGCCTCAGTACATTTGACACAAACAAAATTGTTTCTTTTTTCATTTTTATGTATTTAAAGTAATATTAAGTGTACAATGGGTACGGAAAGTATTCAAACCCCTTTAAATTTTTCGCTCTTTGGTTCATTGCAGCCATTTGGTAAATTCAAAAAAGTTCATTTTCTTCTTATTAATGTACACTCTGCACCCCATCTTGACTGAAAAAAAGCAGGAATGTAGAAATTTTTGCGACTTTATTAAAAAAGAAAAACTGGGGGGGGGCGTGTCCAGCAGCTGATGGCACCGGACGCATACTGAGGAGGCTCTGCTGAACAGACCGGAGAAACGGCATAAGAACGGTCCTCCCGAGCCTACTTAACACTGAGTGACAGCCTAGCACCCGACTTGTACACTGGCCATGCCCAGAACGGGATCCCGCCGTCGGGAGACGGAGAGCAAGCTCACGGACTTCTTCACTCTGGAGCCCCACAGAGAATCCAAGATGGCGCCGGCCGGGAAGAACGCAGCGTCTCCCTCCAGCACCTCTACACGAGCTTCGCGCTCTCCCAGATGCTCAGAGGAGCGCAGGGGAAATGTGAGTAGAGAGGAGTCCCCTCTAACTAAACGTTGCATGAGAGACATGCTAGGCTCAATGAGGGACGCAATGATGGGGGAGATGCGCTCCATGATGGCAGACATGAAGGCTGAAATGGCGGCGCTAGGGGAAAGAACATCCAAAGTGGAGTCCAAAATGGCTGAATATGCCTCGGCTCATAATAACTTAGCCGACAGCTATGATATGATGGACAGGGAGATGGGATCTGTACGTGCCACTCTGTGTCACCTGGAGGATGGGTTGCGCAAGAATAATGTGAAACTAAGAGGAGTAGCTGAGACGCAGGATGGAGAGGATCTCCCTGCGGTTGTCTCAGCTTTTCTATCGGCAGCACTCCCGGACGCGCCACCTGAGTCACTGGAGGTAGTAAAAGCTTACAGGCTGCCAAAACCTACGAAACTACCCAAAGAAGTCCCTAGAGACATTCTAATCTCCTTCCTGCATCCCAAAACGAGAGACTTCCTTATACAAGCAATGAGAACGAAGCCCACTCTCCCTGCACAGTTTGAAAAAACGGCGGTGTACCCTGATCTTTCATCGGGAACATTAGCTAGAAGACGCAAGTTTGCACCCAGCTGTCTCCTTTTGAAGAAAAGGGGATTTTTTTACGCCTGGGGCACCCCTGTAGCTGTGAATTTCCGCTACAGGGGAACTAGACACTCGTTCTCTTCTCCCACTATGCTGCGCAGAGCATTAAACTCCTGGAATTTAGGAACAGCAGGTGCAAACTCTCCATGCTCTCCGGCGGGGGATCTCATAGACCGTATCCCCATGATCAAAATTAAAGACGAGGAGGACTAAACAGATTTGGTCCGGTCTGTGTGGACCAGCCTTTTCCTCTTTTGGACATCCCCACAGAACTTCCACGCCAGACCCCACTCCAACGAGGGTCTAGAACGCATAGGGGTCTCCCTACCGACAGCCCCAGTGACCAGGACAGTCGTCGGTCACGCTGTAGGGAGATCCCTGCGTGGTTTTTCTGAATTGCCCCCGATAGTCCAGGCACTTGAGGCCCGACTTTGTTCGGATTTACATAAGTGTTCCCCATTCCCCCCCCCACTCCTCCCACCCCCTCTACCCCCCTCATCCCCCCTCTCTATCCTTCCTCCTCCCCCCCACTACCCCCCCTCCCCTCCCCCCCAGTTCCCTTCCCCGTGAACCACCACATTCTCCTCTTCCCCCTTTTCTCACTCTTTTTCAACTTATCTAATCTTCCTTTCCTTTTTTCCGAAACTCTCTTCTGAGCTTCTTCACCTCATCTTTTCTACGGTGACCTCTACCCTAGGTTGATAGGAGTAAGAAGGCACGCACAAGATGCGTTCGGCTGGATCTGACGTTACCTCCTCGCTAAATGTGGTCTCGCTTAATGTCAAAGGCCTGAACTCTCCGGTGAAACGCTCTTTCCTATGGAGAGAGACCAGGAGACTTCACGCAGATGTGATGTGCATCCAGGAAACCCACCTATTAGCTGAGGACAATTTTCGTGTAAAAAACCCCTCCTTCCCCCACATTTACTTTGCAAATAATAAGGTGAAAAAAGCTGGGGTATGCGTGATGGTAAGCAGCAGAGTCCAGTTTCAACTGAACTCAGTAGAGGCGGACCCACTGGGGAGATACCTCATCTTGAAGTGCCGCATATCCGGGGAGCTGTACACTCTGGTAACGGTATATGCCCCAAATGTTGGACAACTAAGGTTTCTGAGACTCCTGTTTAAAAAACTCAACCAAACAAAAGAGGGGGCCCTGGTGATTTGCAGAGACTTCAACCAGGTCATGGAGGTGAGACTGGACTCTTCGGCCCCACACGCGAGAAGGGGAAGGGAATTGGCAGGTCTGTGCCGAGAGTTCAGACTCCACGACGTTTGGCGATATCAGCACGCAGAGGAAAGAGACTACACCTTCCTTTCCAGCTGCCACAACTCCTACTGCAGGATCGATTTTTTTTTTGGTCGGAGAGGAAGCTTTGCCCTGCTGTATTTCAGCCACAATAGGTCTGATCACATGGTCAGACCACGCCCCCGTGACACTCGGGATCAGACAGGGTCAAAGAGGTGGGTCGCCACGTCGTTGGAGGATGAACGTCGGCCTCCTATCAGACCAACAGGCACTTGATTCTTTGGGTGGGAACTTGGAGGAGTTCTTCCGGTTCAACGATAATGGCGCTATCTCTGACGACACCCTATGGGCTGCGCATAAGGTGGTCCTGCGGGGACTCCTTATCCAGAAAGCCTCCCAACAAAAGAGAGAGAGAGAGAAACGCTGGAGAGACTACACTGAACAAATAGGGGCACTGGAGAAATTAAATAAGGCGAATCCTTCCCCCCAACTGGCCTATCAGATCCTAGACCTGAGAACAAAGCTTAGAGCCCAGCTACTTTACCAACACGAACTAGGTGTACGAAAACTTAACACTCAGTTCTACGCTGCAGGCGATAGAGCGGGTAAACCTTTAGCCAGAAGACTGAAGAAGAGAGTAGCTCACTCAATGGTGACATCCATGAAATCCGCTGACGGAAAGAGAGTTAAAGACCCGACAGAAATAGTGGAGGTAATGGCTGACTTTTATTCTAAACTCTATAACTTGGCAGAGGACCCCCTGACCCACCAACCCTCGTTAGATGACATACGTGCCTATCTAGCGAAAGTGGACCTCCCGATTGTCTCAACCGACGTTCTCTCTAACTTAAACAAGCCTTTCACCCTCAAGGAGGTCTCAGACGTTATTAAGACACTTAAATGTAACTCCGCTCCGGGCCCAGATGGCTTTGTCAACGAATATTATAGAGTGTTCTCCCTCCACTTAGCACCCTACCTCCTTCGAGTGTTCCAAAAGTGGCAGACTGAGGGGAAGCTCTAGGCTGATGCCTTGGAAGCCACGATTTCTACCATCCTGAAACCTGTTAAGCCCTCGGACAGCCCTGGCAGCTATCGTCCCATCTCGTTACTTAACACGGATGTGAAGATTTTTGCCAGACTGCTTGCCTCTAGACTCTCGAAGGTGATTCCCCTTCTGGTGGACTCAGATCAGGTGGGCTTCGTAGAGGGATGACAAGCCAGAGATGGCACCAGACGTATGCTGGACCTGGTGGAGATAGTGGAAAGACGGGGAGTCCCAGTGCATTCCTGTCCCTGGACGCGGAAAAACGTTTGACAGGGTGCACTGGGGATACCTGCATATGGTCCTTGAGAGGTTTGGCTTCTCTGGACCAATATTGTCGGCTATTCTAAGTCTTTACTCTGCACCCGGAGCTCGGGTTTCAACGTTGGGTTATGTCTCTCGACACTTTAACATTACCAACGGCACAAGACAGGGGTGCCCTTTGTCGCCCCTGATCTTTGCCCTAGTCATGGAACCTCTTGCGACCTCCATTAGATCCAACCCTGGGATTACTGGGATTCACATGGGAGCAAAACACCATGTTATAGGGCTATACGCAGACGATGTTATTATTACATGTACTGACCCTGCTAACTCTATCCCAGTGATACTTAAGGAATTAGATGATTTCTCAAGAATTTCATATTATAAATTAAACATGGGAAAATCTATGGCACTACCCATTAACCTGACGGAGACGGATCTGAAAGTCCTCTCCTCCAAATTTACCTTTGCCTGGGCCCCAGAGGGCATTTCCTATTTAGGAATAACTTTGTGTGCCTCGAAACATGTGGCACGTGTAAATTTAAACAAGTTACTGGCATCTTTGAGGAGTGTTTTAGATTCCGGTCCACTCCCTCTTCTGTCCTGGATGGCGCGTATCCAAGCCTTCAGGATGCTCTGGCTACCAAAGCTGTTGTACCTATTTCGTTGTGTCCTGCTGGAGTACCCAGCCAAACTTCTAACCCAACTACAAAGGCAAATTAACACATTCATATGGGCGGGCGGTAAGCCTAGAGTTCAGAGGCGCACAATGTATTTGAAGATGGGGGGAGGAGGTATGGGGGTCCCAGACGTGATGTCTTATTACAGGGCCACGATCCTGGAGGCCTCCAGAACATTGTGGAGACAACAGCCTGCACTAGGCTGGGCTCAGTTGGAGATTGAGCTAGCTCCGGGGGTTGCGCCTGGGAAGCTCCTGGCAGGGGCGGCTCTTGGGCCGGTCAAGGTGTTTCATCCCTTGGCCACAATTCGTGCCCTCCAATCAACGTGGGGAAAAATGCCAGCCCATTGGTCTAAACTACCTCCAGAGAAGGTACCGCTGGAGGCTTTTCAGGTGCACATCCCTTCCCTAAACCTTGCTCCCTGGCAGGACGCAGGAATTCATACCCTAGGGGACCTGGTGAGAAACGGTAGGCTCCTTACATTTGACAGCTTTGGTGGGGACTGTCAGGCTCTGAGACGCTCCTTCCTCCAATACTCACAAGTATGCCATTTCCTTAATTCATCAGAATGCCTACATGACCTGAAACAGCCCTCCCCCTCTCCACTTCAACGTTTTCTATTTGCAGAAAACGCGATTCCGAAAGGTCTGTCCTCTTTGTATGACAGCCTATTAACACAAAATTCTCCTCCTAAGCTTGCATATATGGAATCGTGGGAGACGGACCTGAATTTTCAGGCAGACTTGGATGACTGGGAGGGAGCAATCAGGTGTGTATCCCAGATCTCAAGATGTATTAATCATCTGGAATCCCTAAAAAAGGTGCACTTACGATGGTACACTCCCCCAGCCAGACTAGCCAAATTTGCACCGGGTGTCTCCCCCTTGTGTTGGAGGCAGTGTGGTCATAAGGGAGACCTGGCACACATGTGGTGGCAGTGTCCCAAGATCACCCAATTTTGGGTGCTGGTAGCTGGCCTGATGGGGACTGTAACAGACACGAGCATTCCTCTGTCCCCTCAACTAGCAGTCTTAAATATAGGAGCGGAATCCTACCCACCGGTCACACGCCATGCAATTACCTACATACTAATTGCTGCGAGACTATGTGTTGCAGCTGCATGGAAAAATCTATCCCCTCCATCTGTCGGTGACCTCATCAACAAGCTAAATATAATCTTCGCTCACGAATATCACCTGGCAATGGATGCTCCGAGGCGTCGTTACGTTTTTGAAGCCTGGTCACTATGGGCAACACATCCGTCAGCCATACAACCTCCTACTTGAGACCAATGGGGATTTGAGGTCACCCCCCCTCTCTTTCCTTTTCCCTTTCAAACTTTTTCTTCTGCCTTCTTCTCTTTACTACGTCTACATCTCACCTTCTTTCTCCTGACCCCCTCTACACCTCCTCCCCTAAACACCCCTTATACCCTCTGCCCTTCCCTTCCCTCTCCCCACACCTTCCTTCTACTCCCCCCCCCTAAATATTGTTGTAAGGTTTGCTCCCTTTCCCTTCCCTTTACTACCGTCTATGTTATTATTCCTCCCCTTCCAGCACTCAACTTGGCCACGGATCCACTTATCGACTAGAGACTTGGAGAAATACAACCACCGTTGATTCATACATCCTATATACAATCCAAGATGGGGCTTCCACACCGATTCACCGAAGAGCTGCGGTCCCCCCCCCGGAAGACTTCTCTTTTAGCAGCGACCCAGCTCTCCAATATGTGGTTTCCCATAACCCACAATTTAACTTTCCTCTCCAGGAGAATTATTATTGTGGCTGGTTTGACAACTTTTGAATTCATCCCCCCCCCCCATTTCTCCCTACTCACCCCTTCCTACCCCACTTCCCTTCCCACCCCCCCCCCACCCTCCCTATCCCTTCTTTACTTGATTATATTGTTATGCTAATTCTGACTATACTTACGTAATCACCATTCCTGTTGGTGTAACTTCTTTGTTGATAATAAAAATATATTGAAGACTAAAAAAGAAAAACTGAAATATCACATGGTCATAAGTAATCAGACCCTTTGCTCAGTAGTGATTATTTGCACCTTTTGAGCTGGTACATGAGTTTTCTTGGGAATCATGGAACAAGTTTGGATTTGGGGATCCTCTGCCATTCTTCCTTGCAGTTCCTCTTCAGTTCCGTCAGGTTGGATGGTGAACGTTGGTGGACAGCCATTTTCAGGGCTCTCCAGAGATGCTCAATTGGGTTTACGTCAGAGCTTTGGCTGGGCCACAGAGTTGTTCTGAAGTCACTCCTTTGTTATCTTAGCTGTGTGCTTAGGGTCATTGTCTTGTTGGAAGGTGAACCTTCGGCCAGGTCTGAGGTCCAGAACACCCTGGAAGAGGTTTTTATCCAGGATATCTCTGTACTTGGCAGCATTCATGTTCATGTCGCATCGGAGTTTCAATGTGCGGTGGCCATGGAGGTGATGCTGAAATCTTCAGCACCATGGAGAGCGGCGCCTTCACTACGCAATTTGTGTAAGTACCTGGGCCAGCTCCTCATAGAGGACGCTGCCCAGCAATGTGCTTGCGCAAATGGCGTAGTATACCGCACGCTGTCAGCAGGAGCCACTGGCATTCTGCATTGATTACAAAAAGCCGACAAATGCCGGCTAATCATAAATTTAAGCCATTAACCCTTGAACCACCAATGAATTTAGGCACCATGTCTCTAGGGAGGTTGTTCACTGCCTAGAGACAAGATGACAAGTTATTTGGCACATATTAACCCTTTATTACTGGGGTACATTACTGCATACGCAGCATCTGTGCTCATAAACCGCACAGATGCTGCATATGCAGTTTAACCTCAAAAAAGACACATAAATGCCCAGCAACTGGGTGCTTATTAATCATCTTGCACCGCTGACACAGCAGTGCAAGATGATTAATTACTGTACCGGGAAAGCGGCAATTTCAAACTCATCAGCTTTGACAGCCGGCAAGTTTAAAGCGATTTGCACAGCACACTCGTGCGAGTATCGCACCGTGTGCTGTATGGGAGCAAGATTTTCTCACTCCCATACACTTGCATTGGCCTCACGCGCGTAAGAATCGTGTGCAGTTGCAGCATGCTGCGACTGCACTCGCTTCTGACTCGCAATGCAAGTCAGGTGCGGGGGACTTGCACCAGTGTGCCCTGCTTGGTAGGGCAACACTGGTCCAAGTGCAATGCAAGTTTCCCTTGCATTGCACTCGCGCAAGTCCCTCGCACAGTGTGCCAAGATGGGGTGTCAAGATGGGGGTGCAAGTGTGTCAAGATGGCGTGCAGAGTGTACATTAATGAGAAAAAAAAATGAACCTTTTCAAGTTTACCAAATGGCTGCAATGAAACAGAGTGAAGGAATTAAAGGTGTCTGAATACTTTCTGTACTCACTGTAGGGTCACACTTGCAATAAAAATTCCAATTTTTTGCTCCATTGTTGGAACAGAAAAATGGAACTCCTGCATAAAACGTAACTGTCCTATAATAATAATAATTTTATTTATAGAGCACAGACCTATTTCAGAGCACTTTACAATTCAAAGCATGATGGCTACAAATGAACCTCTTTCATTTTTCCTTCTTGCAAAAAAAATACATACAGCTGCATCTCAATGAATTAGAATATCATCAAAAAGTTAATTTATTTCAGTAATTCAATACATAAAGTGAAACACATATATTATATTAAGTCATTACACACAGAGTGATCTATTTCCCCTGTTTATTTATGTAAATGTTGATGATAATGGCTTATAGCAAATAAAAACCCAAAGGTCATTATCTCAGAAAATTAAAGAAGGGAGGATGAGGGGTGAAAAACCCATATTCCACAAGACATCAAAGGCTGAATGTAATATTGATTTATTAGTCAACATGTTTCAGGGCTCTCTGAAACATGGCAGTATGGTATTGATTTTTCCTGAGCAAGGGGCCAGGGAGTCCTGAAACGCGTTGACTAATAAATCCTCCTACTTCAAATCCTAGAATTCCTTGGTATCACCGATCTCGCCCTCTCCTGGATCTCCTCATATCTTACAGACCCACCTTCAGCGTCACCCACTCCTACACCTTTTCCTCATCCTACCACCTTACTGTTGGCGTGCCTCAGGGATCAGTTCTGGGACTGCTACTCCTCTCCATCTGCACCCTTGGCCTAGGTCAACTCATTGAGTCCCATGGCCTCCAGTACCATCTCTACGCTGACGACACCCAGATCTACCTCTTCTGACATCACCTCTCTTCTGTCTAAAATTCCCCAATGCCTTTCTGCCATCTTATCTTTCTTCTCTGCTCGCTTCCTCAAGTTGAACATGGACAAAACAGAGTTAATCATTTTCCCCCCAGCCGCCCTCCCCCTCTACCGGACCTGTCAATCCTAGTCAACGACTGCTCCCTCTCTCCAGTCACTCTTGACTCCTCCCTCTCCTTCAAGCCCCACATCCAAGCCCTTGCCACCTCCTGCCGACTCCAGCTCAAGAACATGTCACGTATCCACCCATTCCTTAATCATGACACTGCCAAAACTCTCATCCACTCCCTCATCATCTCCCGCCTTGACTACTGCAACCTACTGCTCACCGGTCTCCCTGCATCCTCCCTTGCACCGCTCCGTTCTATCCTAAACTCAGCCGTCCGTCGAATCCACCTGCCTCCTCGCTATTCCCCTGTCTCCCCCCTCCACAAGGCACTTCACTGGCTCCCCACCCCCCAAAGAGCTCAATTTAAAATCCTAACCCTGACTTACAAACCTATCCACAACCTGTCCCCCCCTTACATCTCCGACATGGTCTCCCGATACCTACCCGCACGCAACCTGCGCTCCTTACAAGAACTCCTCCTCTCCTCCCCCCTTATCTCATCCTCCCACAACCGCATACAATACTTCTCCCGTGCCTCCCCCATACTCTGGAACGCTCTCTCCAGCACGTCAGACACTAGCCTACCCTTAGGAGTTTCAAAAAGAACCTGAAAACTCATCTATTCCAACAAGCCTACAACCTATGATGAGACCCAGCGCCGCACCACCACACGCTTGGCGCTTCCCCTCCTATTGTCTCCTCTCCCACCCCTGTAGACTGTGAGCCCTCGTGGACAGGGCCCTCTCCCATTGTGTATCAGCAAGCCTTGACTGTTCATATGTACTGTACCTGTTTTTGTTACCTCCTACTTCTTATGTAAAGTGCCATGGAACCAATGGCACTATATAAATAAATAATAATAATAATATTGTATTTACCGTTTGATGGCTCCACAATATTAAGCAGGCTACAGTTTTCAAGTAACATGGGAAAGAAATCCCTCTGCTGCCGAAAAGCAACAAATAGTGCAATACCTTGGACAAGGGATGAAAACATTAGATATTGCACAAAAACATAAGCGTGATCATCATACTGTGAAGAGATTTGTGGATAATTCTGAGCACAGAGGTGTTCGTGCAGATAAAGGCAGAATGAGGAAGGTTTCTGCCAGGCAAGTTCATCAGATTAAGAGAGCAGCTGCTAAAAAGGCCTTACAAACCAGCAAACAGATATTTGAAGCTGCTGGTGCCTCTGGAGTCCCTTGAACCTCAAGCTATAGGATCCTTCAAAGGCTTGCTGTGGTGCATAATCCTACTATTCGGCCACCCCTAAACAGTGCTCACAAGCAGATACGGTTGCAGTGGGCCCAGACATACATGAAGACTAATTTTCAAACAGTCTTGTTTACTGATGAGTGCCGAGCAACCCTGGATGGTCCAGATGGATGGAGTAGTGGATGGTTGGTGGATGGCCACCATGTCCCAACAAGGTTGTGACGTCAGGAAGGAGGTGGAGGAGTCATGTTTTGGGCTGGAAACATTGAGAAACAGCTGGTAGGCCCCTTTAAGGTTCCTGAAGGAGTGAAAATGACCTATGCAAAGTATATAGAATTTCTGACTGAGAACTTTCTTCCATGGTACAAAAAGCAAAAATGTGCCTTCAGGAGCAAAATCATCTTCATGCATGACAATGCACCATCTCATGCTGCAAAAAATACTTTTGTGTCATTGGCTGCTATGGGCATAAAAGAGAGAAACTCATGGCGTGGCCACCATCTTCCCCTGACCTCAACCCTATAGAGAACCTTAGGAGTATAATCAAGCAAAAGATCTATGAGGGTGGGAGCAGGGCCGGACTGGGACCAAAAAGCAGTGCTGGAAAACAAGCCACACCAGCCCACGCACTGTATAACCCATCAGCCCCGATCCGTAAATGTTACTTTTACGTTGTCATGAACCTCACCACTTTCTTAAAAGAGTTATTTGAAGAGCCACATGTGAATGGTGCAGCAAAAGGAATAATCAACCACAGCTCCATTTACATGGTGCTCTTCAAAGCTCCATTTCTCAGTATTGTGGGGTTGCAGTGGTCAGCCACATACACACACAGCCAGCCACACACACAGCCTCAGACAGCCACACAGCCTCAGCCAACCACACAAAGACATACAGCCAGCCACACACAGCCAGTCACATGGACAGCCACACACACACAGCCACATACACACAGCCAGCCACCCACATACAGCCACACACATACAGCCAACCACATGGACAGCCACCAGCCACACAGCCAGCCAAATAGACAGCCACAGCCAGCCATACGCAGACGCAGCCAGCCACATAGACAGCCACACACAGCCAAAGCCAGCCACACAACCAGCCACAGACGCAGCCAGCCACACAGCCACAGCCAGCCACATACAGACAGCCAAAGCCTGCCATACACAGACACACAGCCAGCAACATAGCCAGCCACACACAGCCAACCACACAGCCTGCCACACACACAAAGCCAGCCACAAACACAGCCAGCCACACACACACACAGCCAGCCATCCACACACAGTCAAAGCCAGTCACACAAACAGCCACTAGCCACACAGCCAGCCATACACAGTCACAGCCAGCCACACACACAGCTACAGCCAGCCACACACAGACACACAGCCAGCCACATAGACAGCCACACACAGCCAGCCACACACATACAGCCACAAACAGCTAGCCATATAGACAGCCACCAGCCACATAGCCACAGCCATCCACACACACAGCCAGGCACACATACAGCCACAGCCAGCTACAAACAGCCAGCCACATAGACAGCCACACACATACAGCCAGCCACATGCAGCCACACACTGATACACCCAGCCACAAACAGCTAGCCACAGACAGCCACACAGCCACAGCCAGCTGCACAAACAGCCAGCCACATAGACAGCCACAGCCAGCCACACACAGCCAGCCACATAGCCACACAGCCACAGCCAGCCCCACATACAGCCAGTCACACGCACACAGCAAGCCACAAACAGCTAGCCACATAGACAGCCACCGCCAGCCACACACAGAGCAACAGCCAGCCACACACAAACAGCCAGCTACACAGACACACAGCCACACACACGCAGCCTGCCACACACATACAGCCACAGCCAGCCACACACACACAGCCAAAGACAGCCACACACAGCCACAGAGCCAGCAACATAGACAGCCATAGCCAGCCACACACAGACACACAGCCAACCATACATCCAGCCAGCCACACACAGCCACAGCCAGCCACACAGACACACAGCCACAAACAGTCAGCCACACACATACAGCCACAGCCATAAACAGCCACACACACAGCAAAAACCAGCCACAGACACACACACACAAACAGCCATCCACATAGACAGCCACACACAACCACAGAGAAAGCAACATAGACAGCCATAGCCAGCCACACACAAACACACTGCAAACCACACAGCCAGCCACACACATACAGCCACAGCCAGCCAGCCACACAGACACAGCCAACCAGCCACACACACAGAGCCACAGCCAGCCACACAAACAGCAACAACCAGCCACATAAACAGCCTCCAAGCCCCAGCCACGCAGCCTCAGCCACACACAGACATATAGTCAGCCACACACAGCCACGCAGCCCCAGCCACACACAGACATACAGTCAGCCAGCCACAGCCATGCAGCCCCAGCCACACACAGACACACAGTCAGCCACACACAGCCAGCCACGCAGCCCCAGCCACACAGCCCCAGTCACACACAAACAAGTGTCTCAGATGATAGTGAAAGTGCCTTAGATGATAGTGAAAGTGCCTCATATGATGGAGAAAGTGCCTCAGATGATAGTGAATGTGCCTCAGATGATAGGGAAAGTGCCTCAGATGATAGTGAATGTGCCTCAGATGATAAAGTGCCTCAGATGATAGAGAAAGTGCCTCAGATAATAGTGAATGTGCCTCAGATGATAGTGAATGTGCCTCAGATGATGGAGAAAGTGCCTCAGATGACAGTGAATGTGCCTCAGATGATAGTGAATGTGCCTCAGATGATGGAGAAAGTGCCTCAGATGATAGTGAATGTGCCTCAGATGATACAGAAAGTGCCTCAGATGATAATGAATGTACCTCAGATGATAGAGAAAGTGCCTATCACTATCATATGAGGCACATTCTCTATCATCTAAGGCACTTTTACTATCATATGAGGCACATTCACTGTCATCTGAGGCACATTCACTATCATATGAGGCACATTCTCTATCATCTAAGGCACTTTTACTATCATCTGAGGCACATTCTCTATCATCTGAGGCACATTCACTATCATTTGAGGCACTTTCACTGTCATCTGAGGCACATTCACTATCATCTGAAGCATTTGCACTATCATCTGAGGCTTAGATGATGATAAAGAAAGTGCCTCAGATGATAGAGAATGTGCCTCAGATGATAGAGAAAGTGCCTCAGATGATAGAGAAAGTGCCTCAGATGATAGAGAAAGTGCCTCAGAATCTGAGGCACATTTACTATCACCCGAAGCACTTGCACTATCATCTGAGGCACTTTCTCTATAATCTGAGGCACATTCTCTATCATCTGAGGCACTTTCTCTATCATCATCTAAGCCTCAGATGATAGTGCAAATGCTTCAGATGATAGTGAATGTGCCTCAGATGACAGTGAAAGTGCCTCAAATGATAGTGAATGTGCCTCAGATGATAGAGAATGTGCCTCAGATGATAGTAAAAGTGCCTTAGATGATAGAGAATGTGCCTCATATGATAGTGAATGTGCCTCAGATGACAGTGAATGTGCCTCATATGATAGTAAAAGTGCCTTAGATGATAGAGAATGTGCCTCATATGATAGTGAATGTGCCTCAGATGACAATGAATGTGCCTCATATGATAGTAAAAGTGCCTTAGATGATAGAGAATGTGCCTCATATGATAGTGATAGGCACTTTCTCTATCATCTGAGGCACATTCATTATCATCTGAGGCACATCCACTATCATTTGAGGCACTTTCTCTATCATCTGAGGCACTTTCTCTATCATCATCTAAGCCTCAGATGATAGTGCAAATGCTTCAGATGATAGTGAATGTGCCTCAGATGATAGAGAATGTGCCTCATATGATAGTAAAAGTGCCTTAGATGATAGAGAATGTGCCTCATATGATAGTGAATGTGCCTCAGATGACAATGAATGTGCCTCATATGATAGTAAAAGTGCCTTAGATGATAGAGAATGTGCCTCATATGATAGTGATAGGCACTTTCTCTATCATCTGAGGCACATTCATTATCATCTGAGGCACATCCACTATCATTTGAGGCACTTTCTCTATCATCTGAGGCACTTTCTCTATCATCTGAGGCACTTTCACTATCATCATCTAAGCCTCAGATGATAGTGCAAATGCTTCAGATGATAGTGAATGTGCCTCAGATGACAGTGAATGTGCCTCATATGATAGTAAAAGTGCCTTAGATGATAGAGAAAGTGCCTCAGAATCTGAGGCACATTCACTATCACCTGAAGCATTTGCACTATCATCTGAGGCACTTTCTCTATCATCTGAGGCACTTTCTCTATCATCTGAGGCACATTCTCTATCATCTGAGGCACATTCACTATCACCTGAAGCACTTGCACTATCATCTGAGGCTTAGATGATAGTGAAAGTGCCTCAGATGATAGTGTATGTGCCTAAGATGATAGAGAAAGTGCCTATCACTATCATAAGAGGCACATTCTCTATCATCTAAGGCAATTTTACTATCATATGAGGCACATTCACTGTCATCTGAGGCACATTCACTATCATATGAGGCACATTCTCTATCATCTAAGGCACTTTTACTATCATATGAGGCACATTCTCTATCATCTGAGGCACATTCACTATCATTTGAGGCACTTTCACTGTCATCTGAGGCACATTCACTATCACCTGAAGCACTTGCACTATCATCTGAGGCTTAGATGACATTAGTGACTCAGACAGTGAAATGCCTTACCTTGTGCCTCCGTTGGCTTGCTGTCCCGCACAGGCAGCTGACAGGTCACAGGAGCCTGGAGGAGCGAGGAGGAGACTGTCCGCTGCCGGCCCGGCCGCCACTGCCTTGTTCAGGTCAGTTCCGGACTCCAGCGTTGTTGTGGCCGGCACATTCCTCCACCACCGCCCACAAAGAACGTGCTGTCGCGCTGTCTTGATGTTGTCACACAGCACAGCACTGCCGTATATTGCGTGGTCCGCGGCCGTCCCTCAGCCCCTGATTGGTGTGCCACAGCGCTTCACTGTGCGACACTGCTCCTGGCGACGAGTGAGTCACTGACTCACTCTCCTGAGTCTCCTCTCCTCATGACACCGGCGGGGCCGCGGGCGGCGGTACTGCCGGCAACTTGGCGGCCGGCCCCGCTCCCCGGACCCCGCTATACCGGCGGGCGGCGGCCGCCGCAAAATCAATTATAAACAGGCAGACCAGCTGCGGCGGGAGGAGCGGGCGGCCCCCGCACCCCGCCACCGGCCGGCCCATAGGGAGAAGTCCCGGTCCTCCCGCCTGCCAGTCCGGGCCTGGGTGGGAGGCAGTTTACATCGAAACAGCAGCTCTGGGAGGCTATTCTGACATCATGCAAAGAAATACAAGCAGAAACTCTCCAGAAACTCACAAGTTCAATGCATGCAAGAATTGTGAAGTTGATATCAAAGAAGGGTTCCTATGTTAACATGTAACTTGGCCTGTTAGGATGTTTTGGAGTTAAATAGCTTTTTATTTCAGTGAATGTGACCTCCTAATGCTGCAAATTCAACAAATGAGCATTTTCAGTTCTTTCAAACATATCAAATGTTTAGAAACTCTACTGTGCTTAATAATTTGGAACAGTGCATTTAGAGTTTTTTTTTTAAATTTTGAAGATTATACTGCTATCATTGGGAGGTTTCTTCAATAAAATTCGATGTATACTCTAACGGGTGATAACTTTTATTACACTGAGGGCCGCTTTACACACACCAACTTCTATGTCCAACTTCTGAACAGATCTCTGGTTGCAGTGAAATCATGGACACATTGCTCCATTTTGTGGCTGTGTACAATGGAACAATGTGTCCATGATTTCACTGCAACCAGAGATCTGTTCAGACAGTTGGACACAGAAGTTGGTGTGTGTAAAATGGCCCTGACTGTCATTTACACCGAACATTTAGGAAAATCAGAGAAAAAGAAGATTTGCATAATAATTTGTAACATGGTGTATAATATATGCGTTTCACTATTTGAATTGAATTAATGAAATAAATTAACTTTTTGATGATATTCTAATTCATTGAGATGTACCTGTAATTTATTAGCTAAAGTGTGAACGTAGCATAAATCAAAAAATATACAGATTTTGTATGGCCATTATCAACAGACAAACAGAATAAAATTAGATCATTTTACCACAAAATCTACAAATAAAAGAGGAGTAAAAATGGTGGATTTAAATTTTTCTCTGTCCATTAAATACTGAAAATAGCTAGTACTAACTTGGTAGCACTTTTGGTCCAAGTAAGGTCTGACAAAATATCGTATGGCACTTGTACCAGTTTATGGGGTCACTCACATGTCAGATTTTTTCGTAGAACAGACGTTGGCCCGAGTTTGTTCCAACATTTGGATCATACTCGACAATGCAAGTCTATGAGGGTATGGAAATCATCGAACAGCACTTGGATGACATCTGACTGCAATTTGATTACTGCAAACTCGCACATTAAAGACATTTTGTTCTCAGTCTTTTCACAATGTGCTTTGAATTGCCTCATCAGAGAGATTCAGAGCGCACTATGCTAACACTTGGATCAAGCTCTGATCGGAGTTTGTTCATAGAGTTATTGCTATAATCAACCCGATTTTCTCGGATGAGAGAATCTATGGCCATCAGCCGCTGCCCATATGGCAAGTAAAATGGCAGCATTCAAATCTGCAACTCATCATGCCAAAAATCAATCACATTTACAACTTTGCTAACTGAAAAATAAGAAAAGTAACGACTCTTGAAAGAACAGGAGAAGAAAAATGAAAGTAAAAAATAACATAAATTCACTGTTACGTTAAAAGATTAAGCTTTAACATATTTATGTGATTTATTGAAAAGGCATATATGCTTTCTAGTATAATAGAAAAAATTGGAGTCCGGCTCAACAGGACTGGACTTTTCTTTTCTTTTTCAAAAGAAAGTAAAGTGCATACAAAAGAAAAATGTACATGGCCCACATGACCCAGTTGACGCGTTTCGACTGCACTAAGCAGTCTTACTTATGACTCATGCTTTCTTGTGCTCGAATCTAAGTTTCACATGCAAATTTTAAAACCTATTACATCTTAGCATGGCTGTGTGTACCATGAGGAAAGATGAGTATCACTGCTCAGGTGGTAATGGTGCAGCATTTTTCTGCAACCAAGCAATGGGATTTGGCCAGATCCACTCTGTCTGTATACAAATGTATTTGCATTATTTAGATGCAAATATAACTGAAGAAATAAATGTTTATGCTACTGCGGCAGAGATGACAAGCAGCTGTGTGATGATGTCACCTCATCACGTTTCTGACATCACTGCTGTGCCGTAGAGGAGGAGAAGACAGTGAAAAAGTAAATTATCCATTGACCCTAAGATACTGGAGACTTCCATTGTAGATGATAGAGGGTAGGGTTGGTTTGAGGGCACAAAACAGGAGTACAGTAAGAAATGCGGGGAGAGAAAGGACACTGTATGGATTGGGGCAGTATGCGAAGAGACAGTAATAATAATAATCCTTATTTATATAGCGCCAACATATATCCACAGCGCTTCACAATTCAGAGGTTCATATTCAAACAATCATAAGAAAGAGTTATCAGAAAATACAATACAAGTCAATATAAAATACTATACAAGGCATAATACAATAATTAAAGCAAAATAATGACAGTCATGCTCATAAGAGCTTACAATCTAACAAGGTGGGGGTGACACAAAGTACAGGGGCTTATTTACAATGATGGTACAGTGTCACACTTCCAGGAAGACGTTCTAGAGTGGACCCACTGGGCCGTGGTACCGAACTCCCCTGGGTGAGCTGATCCTAGTTTAACCAACCCCTATACATTGTCAGGGGCAAGCCCAGGGGTCTAAATAACATAGCTGCTAGTACCAGGGGGCGGCTCGTAGGGTTAGACTGTACTACAGTATAGCTAAGGAAGATTCGAGGGATCAGAGCCCGAGGCTAGGAGAGCAGGAATGGGTCTACCGGAGGAGAGCACAAAGAAGGCCTGACTAACAGTCAGAGAAGCAGAAGCTTACTAACTCAATGATCAGGCACCTTCCCATCAATGGAGGTGGCCTGATATACCGGAGGATGGACAGCTATTGGTCAAGGTGAGTGTCAGGTTGAGCCGTGTCAACCCCTACATTCACAGGGGAGGAGTGCGACTGCGCCTAGTGCACTGCTGATTAGGTTCATGACTCTGACCATTTTAGTGTGCTGATGTGTGAGCCCGATGGTCAGTAGATAGGAAGGGGACCCGGCGATGGCTCTGAGACACAGCACGCCTGGACGTCAGATGCCTGATCGGTAGAGGAGCAGAGGATGCAGACCCAGGAGAGGTGAGTTGGGGAGCGGTGCCAGGGGACCTAACATATAGTCAGCTTGAGGAGATGGGGAACAGATAGGAGCAGCATAAGTGGCCACTAACCATTATTTGTGATGCATGTGAGCCTGGTGGAGCGGATAGGCTATGTCTAAATGACTTAGACTAGGGATCATGAAAGGCCGCCCTAAAAAGTTGTGTTTTTAGGGATCGCCTGAAAACTATGTAAGTTGTAGATAGACCTAATTTCAGTATGGGGAGATAGTATGGAAAGGGACCACATGGAGGGTATACAGTGTGAAGGCACAGTGTGAAAATGGGGAAGAATAGGGGTGGGGGAAAATGTGAACATATTTACTGCACGAGGTGTAAAAGGAAATGGAATAGCGTGAAAAGGACATAAGGTGGAGTGAGGACAGTGGAGAACTTATAGTTCGTAAGGCAGTGTGGTTTTTTTTAGTTTATAATGGTAGAAAGTATAGAGGCAATATTTTACATGAGAGGACAGTATGGATCAATTATTATATGCATTATATTCAAACCACCTGATAGAAGGTAAAGGGCCCTCCTAATTCAACTTATTTCTCAAACAAACCCAAAGGAGTCAGGCCAATTCAATTGCAATTAATTATTTATTTTAAAACACCATGAAAAATGACAATATACAATGGTACACAGAAGGAGGACCGCATGACAAAGTTCAACCACAATGGTACTCAATCCTCAGGTATAACCATATCCATCAAACAACAGTGCCCCAGTTTGGGTACACAATATACCTAATGAGGATGACACAATAGACATGCAAAGCCAAGGGTCCCATTTACCTTACTGTGACCGCCCCCTGACACGTTTCACACCAGCTTCTTCTGAGGAGGGTGTTCATGTTGAGGAAAGACCGGCTATTTATGGTGTGTTCAATTAGACAAGTCATCCCACGGAACCTCCGGTCCGAAAACCGGAAGTCGCATGGGCCGAGACGTCACATCCTGTTACCCCGTTGCCTAGTGACTCGGGGCATCATATCACGGCGCCCTGGCCAATCATATCCCTATGCCGCGTCACTCCGGCTGCCACACCCCCCCTATGACGCCGCCGTCCGGCCCGCCCATAGACGAAACTCAGCGCCGCCCCGCATCCCGCCTCCTCTCCATTACAGAGAGGCCGGCGGTCACGCGGAAGGACACAGAGCACGCCCAAAGCCGGCCAGACTGGAGGCACACAATAGGGGGAGGTGGCTGACGTACACATAACAAAATATAGGCAACTGCCAGATAAATACAATAATAACAATCCGTATAGACAAAGGGAGGGCTCAACTCAATGGAACCATGTTATACATACAAAAATACATACAGCAATTCATTTTACAGCAGCCTAAGTACATAAGAAATACAAGCCAATTACATACATATTAATACAATACAATGACATATGAATATCAAAAATATATAATCCAGAAATACTGGATATATTAAAGTGCTAGTGCAAGGTGCATATAAGGATCAACCATAATTTGATCAAAAAAGTGCTATCTAACTCTGTAAATCATAATACTACATACTCTCATTCAGGGGCGTAACTACAATAGGTGCAGGGGTTGCGATCGCACCCGGGCCCTGCAGCCTAGGGGGCCCCAAAAGTCCCTTTGGCCTATATAAAAAGACTAATACTACTAAAGATTTGCAATAATTGGGGGCCCCGTTGGAGCTTTCGCATAGGGGCCCCGAGGCCTGAAGTTACACCACTGCTCTCATTCATTGACACATTAAGTCCACCGGCCGGTGACTGTCACTCCCCAGACTCACCATAATTATTACATTTTAAAATACATATATATATATAAGAGTAATTAGCATATTGCTGCTGCATTTTCAAACTGGCTGCATGTATTCTTCATTGAGTTGACCTACAAGAGGGAAAAATAATAAAAAAAATAAAAAAAAAATTTTATTTTAGTTTTTATTTTAATTTTTAAAAAAAATGTTTTTATTATTTTTCCCTCTTGTATGTCAACTCAATGAAGAATACATGCAGCCAGTTTGAAAATGCAGCAGCAATATGCTAATTACTCATATATATATATATATGTATTTTAAAATGTAATAATTATGGTGAGTCTGGGGAGTGACAGTCACCGGCCGGTGGACTTAATGTGTGAATGAATGAGAGTATGTGGTATTATGATTTACAGAGTTAGATAGCACTTTTTTGATCAAATTATGGTTGATCCTTATATGCACCTTGCACTAGCACTTTAATATGTCCAGTATTTCTGGATTATATATTTTTGATATTCATATGTCATTGTATTGTATTAATATGTATGTAATTGGCTTGTATTTGTTATGTACTTAGGCTGCTGTAAAATGAATTGCTGTATTTTTGTATGTATAACACGGTTCCATTGAGTTGAGCCCTCCCTTTGTCTATACGGATTGTTATTATTGTATTTATCTGGCAGTTGCCTATATTTTGTTATGTGTACGTCAGCCACCTCCCCCTATTGTGTGCCTCCAGTCTGGCCGGCTTTGGGCGTGCTCTGTGTCCTCCCGCGTGACCGCCGGCCTCTCTGTAATGGAGAGGAGGCGGGATGCGGGGCGGCGCTGAGTTTCGTCTATGGGCGGGCCGGACGGCGGCGTCATAGGGGGGTGTGGCAGCCGGAGTGACGCGGCATAAGGATATGATTGGCCAGGGCGCCGTGATATGATGCCGCGAGTCACTAGGCAACAGGGTAACAGGATGTGACGTCTCGGCCCATGCGACTTCCGGTTTTCGGACCGGAGGTTCCGTTGGATGACTTGTCTAATTGAACACACCATAAATAGCCGGTCTTTCCTCAACATGAACACCCTCCTCAGAAGAAGCTGGTGCGAAACGCGTCAGGGGCGGTCACAGTAAGGTAAATGGGACCCTCGGCTTTGCATGTCTATTGTGTCATCCTCATTAGGTATATTGTGTACCCAAACTGGGGCACTGTTGTTTGATGGATATGGTTATACCTGAGGATTGAGTACCATTGTGGTTGAACTTTGTCATGCGGTCCTCCTTCTGTGTACCATTGTATATTGTAATTTTTCATGGTGTTTTAAAATAAATAATTAATTGCAATTGAATTGGCCTGACTCCTTTGGGTTTGTTTGAGAAATATATTATATGCATTATATGCAGATATTTTTATACAGGGGACATTTTAATGATACTGCTAGCTGTCGATATGAACATTTATTATGCTGTCTGGACCAGATGGAAAAAAAAAGAATGACTCAAATCAGAAAAGGCATCGCCTATAAAATGTAAATCTTTATTTGTGATACTGACTGTATAATCTGAACTATGGTTTCTATATGTTAACAACAACTCTAAGCATCTCCTTACTATTGGACACACTGAGGGTTGTAGGTTCATGCAATACAAGTGCACATGGCAGGGGTTGATTGACATTGCAATTGATTGCTTTAGTAATCTTGGTGCTGTATTATTCTGTTAATGATAGTTCTAGTAATGTATTCATGTACTTACAAATGTTTTGAAGTGTCTACATGTAATGATGATGTCCTCACTACTAATGATGGTTCTGCTGCTGCATTCATTGGCTAATGCTGTTTCTTGTTATGTATTAATGCACTGATGATGGTTTTAGTGTTGTAATCATGTACTGATTGTAGTTCTGGTACTAAATTAAAGTACTAATAATGGTTCTGGTGCTGATTTTCCATACTGATGGTAGTTCTGTTTGTGTCAATATAAAGAAGACAAAGATATTGACTTCTGCGAGGAGTGACCCAGACACATTTGGGATAGATGGCAAAGAACAGAACATTGTAAAAAAAACTTCACACTACTTATATTGATGTTCACTCAAGATTCATCCTCGACTGGAGCCTCCAGCCACTGGAGGTCAATAGTAGGATAGTTATGGGCAAATCAACAATTAAAGTGTAAATGTCATTTCATTGGAAAAAAAAAACAATACTGCACTTAATTTTAATGACGGGTCACATTGTAACTAAGATAATGTTTTTTTTGCCATATAACTTGTTTTTTTCACATTTTTCTGTGCAATGTTAAAAACTGCATGTTATGGCTTTGTGGACATGGCAAGCAGCTCATAGGGATTAGTGCAATGTGATGTGATAGCAGAGAAAGTGACAAGACAGATCCTGAGCTGCGTGGAGCCAGCAGACAATGGGTTAACAGAGATTGTGACACATCTTTCTGGCACAAGCTACCGTATATACTCGTGTATAAGCCGACCCGTGTATAAGCCGACCCCCCTACTTTTGCCCCCAAAACCTGGGAAAACCTATTGACTCGTGTATAAGCCGAGGGTGGACCCCAGCACAGGTATACAGCCCCCAGCAGTGTGGTATACAGCAGCCCCAGAGGTATATACAGCAGCCCCAGTGGTAGTATACAGCATCCCCAGAGGTAGTATACAGCAGCCCCAGAGGTAGTATACAGCAGCCCCAAAGGTATATACAGCAGCCCCAGTGGTAGTATACAGCAGCCCCGAGGTGTATACAGCAGCCCCAGTGGTAGTATACAGCCCCAGTGGTAGTATACAGCAGCCCCAGAGGTATATACAGCCCCAGTGGTAGTATACAGCAGCCCCAGAGGTATATACAGCCCCAGTGGTAGTATACAGCAGCCCCAGAGGTATATACAGCCCCAGTGGTAGTATACAGCATCCCCAGAGGTAGTATACAGCAGCCCCAGAGGTAGTATACAGCAGGCCCAAAGGTATATACAGCAGCCCCAGTGGTAGTATACAGCAGCCCCAGAGGTAGTATACAGCAGCAGCCCCAGAGGTATATACAGCCCCAGTGGTAGTATACAGCAGCCCCAGAGGTATATACAGCCCCAGTGGTAGTATACAGCAGCCCCAGTGGTAGTAAACAGCAGCCCCAGAGGTATATACAGCCCCAGTGGTAGTATACAGCAGCCCCAGAGGTATATACAGCCCCAGTGGTAGTATACAGCAGCCCCAGAGGTATATACAGCAGCCCCAGTGGTAGTATACAGCAGCCCCAGTGGTAGTATACAGCAGCCCCAGAGGTATATACAGCCCCAGTGGTAGTATACAACAGCCCCAGAGGTATATACAGCCCCAGTGGTAGTATACAGCAGCCCCAGAGGTATATACAGCCCCAGTGGTAGTATACAGCAGCCCCAGTGGTAGTATCCAGCAGCCCCAGAGGTATATACAGCCCAGTGGTAGTATCCAGCAGCCCCAGTGGTAGTATACAGCCCCAGTGATAGTATCCTACAGCCCCAGTGGTAGTAAACAGCCACCCCCTCCTTATCATGTCCCCCCCCAGGCTGCGGCAGCTGTCAAAATAACAAACACTTTATACATCACCTTCCGGCGCAGCTCCTCCGCTCCTCCGGTCCTCCGGTCCCGACTTCTTCTTCTTGTGCCGGCTTCTGTGACCGCGCGCAGGAAATGACGTCATCTCCTGCGCCCGGTCACATGACACCGGCACAAGCAGGAAGAAGAAGCCGGCAAGCGGAGGAGCGG
Source organism: Allobates femoralis (assembly GCA_033576535.1). Classification (NCBI taxonomy): domain Eukaryota; kingdom Metazoa; phylum Chordata; class Amphibia; order Anura; family Aromobatidae; genus Allobates; species Allobates femoralis. The sequence goes on along the minus strand of JARQOC010000003.1, from coordinate 793,847,517 downwards.
AGGACCGGAGGAGCTGCGCCGGAAGGTGATGTATAAAGTGTTTGTTATTTTGACAGCTGCCGCAGCCTGGGGGGGGACATGATAAGGAGGGGGGGCTGTGTATTGCAATATGCACGGCATCCCCCCGCCGTTGATGGACGGGGGGATGCCGTGCATATTCATTGCACAAATGAGGCGGCCCCACGTGACCGCCTGCGGTCACCGCGGCCCCCTCCTGCCTCCTCCAGCCCCCGGTCACAGCCTTCCCCCCCACTGCATACAGTATGACCCGTGTATAAGCAGCCGAGGGGGGGACTTTTCAGCCCAATTTTTGGGCTGAAAAACTCGGCGTATACACGAGTATATACGGTAGTTTGACCTGATCCTAAATTCTGACATTGCTTTGCAACTGTGTGTGTGCTGAGCCTAATCTGCAACTTTGTTACATGTCCGTATTCACTGAAGACGGATGTGATTGATAATAAACATATGTCTGCTTCACACACAGAGCAGTTGGGACACTTTGTAGAAGGTTTAGGAATGGTTTGCAACTAGAATTTTCTAATGAAGTATATTAGAAAATTTATGAAAATAACTTGTTCTACATTATTATTAAATAAAAATGTAAACGGCGATAAAGCTTTAAGTCACTGAACAAGGTCTTCAAATTGAGGATCATTTCATTGGTGGTGAAGATACAGCTCATACATAGTTTGGTCTTTTCTGTGGTAATATGCAAATGTAAAACCTGGACAATATAGAAACAAGTAAGAAGAATCTACGCCCTTAAAATGTGGTGCTTGAGAAGGTTGTTATTAATAACTTGGATAATAAAAAGAACATACAAATCAATGTAGGAACAAATCATGCCAGAAATGTCACTCACATCCAGGATCATGAAGCTACAACTTGCCTACTTTGGACACATTATGCAAAGGGAATAATCATAGGAGAAGGACATCATGTTCAGAAGAATAGAAGAACAAGGCAAAAAGGAATACCAGCATCCCAATGGCATTATACTAGCATGATAAGAGTGGAGAAGACCCTGGTGAACCTATCTAAGCTTGCACAATATTGATCTTCCTACAGAGCATTCATCCATCAAGTCACGATGGCTTGAGACTTTTAAATAATAATAAATATTATTTCGGGGCATATACATAATTTGTACAACCAGTGCAGGGGCTCATCGGCCCAAGAGGTAACTTCAAAGCAGTAAGCAGCTTCTGTCATAGACAGAACTATTGGACTACAAAGGTCACATATACTGTTCTTGCACAGGCATTATTTATGTCTTCCACTGTGTTATATACATGTTACGTGTCAGCTATATACCAATTTTTATAATATTACGTTTTGCTTCAGATAAAATAAATCAAGATGTACTCACAAAAATGACATAAGATGACAAGTCTCTTGCAAAACGCTTAACAAATGTTTATATTATGCCTAATACTTGTTTAATTAATACTTTGGTTTTTGCACTTGCAGAAAAACCATGAATGTGAGAATTTAGCTTTAAATACTACACCCTTTTAAAGCAGGTCAGATCTTCAATTATAACTCTAGAGATCTCCATATGCATTTCTTTATCTTTTCTTTATTACTTTTTAATTATGACACTTACCGGTACTCTAAATAAATAACTTTTTCAATCAAATCACCTGTGAAGACCAGATGTTTGTTCGAGCAGATTTCTTATTAAAGGGAACCCGACCTCTAAAAATGAGCATCCAGCCTCTTTTAACCTGTCCCTGCACCATGGTAATACATTTCTAGCCATCCCTTTGTGCCGATATGACGAAAATCCGACTTTACCACGTTAATAGAGGCTGGGGGCTCATTTTTAGAGGTCAGTTTCCCTTTAAAGGAAAATATAAATTAAAAAAAAAAGAATGTTGCAGCCTGTCCTGGTGCACAATGATTCTGAAATGAATTGTAGCCTCTAAAGGCATTTTCTTACAAATATTACATTTATATTGTAGGAAATTGGAAATTGAAGTCCTTAGCTAACTTTATGCCAAGCAAATGTTGACACATCTTTACATTAAATTGAACATAAGCTACATAAACCTTCCAGTTTTCACAGCAGCCATTGATTTCACACTGAGAGCACATGTAGGATTTTCCATTTTTCCCATTGATTTCAATAAAGATGCGACCAAGCATGAGCAGTCATTTGTCCATTAAAATCAGTGCCTTGACCCATTCACTCACAACATTGGTAAAGGTCTCAGCTCACAGATCCTACTGATGTGTGACCCCGTTGACTCCACAATAACATGGATAGTTGCAATAAGAGATGGATACAGCCACAAACATAAGTCAGAAAGAAAGTCACATAGGAATAAGACTATTAAATTCCTTGTAAGCAACATGCTATTTCCAGGCTTGATGGATAAAAGTCACGGAGAGCATACTCAAGGTGTACCATGTAGTTAAGAAAGATTCCCTGTTGTGTATCAAGTTTGCATGCATCCCGTCACATCGTGTCTGCTGAAGCAGATAACCGCGGAGGAGCTGAAGGCAATGCTAGCAGATGCTTGCAGGCAAATTCTTCTTTCAGCCCCATGCTGATAAACTTAAATATATCACATCTCCTTTCACATGACCACCCGTAAACACGCCACATAAACATGAGTCCCTTAATAAAACACATACTATATTTATTTGTCAGAGATGTCATGTTCTGCTCACTGTCACTGCAGGTACACTCTCCGGAGGTAAGGAAGAAATATTATATGTAGCTCTCTGGACACAGAGACAGATGTACTCAATTGGTTTGCATGAATAGTAAATGTAGCAGAACTCAGTTGGTTAACAATAAGGTGTTTGTAACCTAAAATATCTAATTGTCATGTCATGTTGTTTTACTCTCTATAGATAGACACATCCTACTGGGTACAGAGTTATCTAATCTTAGGAAGATACTACGCTGCACAAAAATGTATTATACATTGAATGTCTTTCTTAAAAGTGTATCTATCCTTTCGGGTAATCTTTGAGAAATGTTTCTCATGTGTGTATACATGAGGAATAGGACTATTTTTGGCCATTATATGTCTTATATCCAACATTTTTCACAATCATTTTTAATTTTCTCCAAGCTGATGGGTAGAGACTAGCTGGTTTTCCGTACACAAAACACACAGGGCATGAGTCCTGCTATTTTACTCTGTACCACAGCAGCATGGATATATTAAACAGTTAGGGTATGTGCCCACATTTTTGCTGCGTTTTTGCGGTGGTTTCTGTATGCAGTTTACCTTTGTGCGCCCACACATTGGTTTTGCAAGTGTCAAGAACTGTCAAATCCCCCGGTTTCTCTGCTGATGGGAGAATTGATATGTTCTATTTTTTTTGCTGCAGTCAATGGGAAAAATGCAGGAAAAATGCAGCATCAAAAATGCAGGAAAAATGCGATAAAAACGCAGGACTTGAACGCAGCAAATCTCCTGGCAAGGACTCTAGAATCCTTGAAAGCAGTTCAGGTTTTGCTACGTTCAGGACTGCTTAAAAAATGTCCTAATACCCTAATATGGAGCTGTGCTGCTGTGAATCCAGTACTGAAATAGAATAAATTTGTTAGAAATTGCAGCAAAATCTGTCTGTGTCTGCCAGGTCTCTTACTGTGTGGAGTGCTGCTCATTATTACTCCCATGCCTCTCTTCTTAAGTTTAATACAAGCTCTAACCTGACACCTTGCTGTTCTGGCAGTACACCATGCTTTGGTCAAGACGGAGGGAATAACAAGATCTATATTCCTTGTACTATTGATCTATGTAATGTTTGTTAAAATGAGAGTAACCAATCAAAAAAAATTATATATACCGTAAACACTCAAGTATTAGCCGATCCGAGTATAAGCCGAGGCCCCTAATTTTACCCCCAAAAACTGGGTAAACATATTGACTTGAGTATAAGCCTAGAGTGGGAAATGCAACAGTCCCTCATTCTGGTATATAGCACCCCCAATGACTAGTATATAGCGCCCCCATCACTGATATATAGCATTCCATCACTGGTAAGTAGAACCCCATCACTAGTACATAGCTCCCCCATCACAGTATATGCCCCCATCACTGGTATATAATACCACCATCACTGGTATATAGCTCCCATCACTGTACATAGCCCGGATCCGCACTTTTCTTGACCACGACACTGCTTCTTCACGCTCTCATCATCTCCCGCCTCAACTAATACAACCTCCTGCTCCCCGGCCTCCCTGCTACCTGCCTTGCACCTCTCCAATCTATCCTAATCTCCGCTGCCCGTCTAATGCATCTGTCCTCCCGCTACTCCCGTCTACCCCCTCTGCCAAGCCCTTCAATGGCTCCCTGCTTTCCAGAGATTCCGGTTTAAAACATTAACCATGACATACAAAGCCATCCACAACCTGTACCCTCCACACATTTCCGACATAGTCTCCCGATACCTACCCTCGCGCCATTCAGTCAGTATCACAAATAAAGATTTACATCTTATAGACGATGCCTTTTCTGATTTGAGTCATTCCTTTTTTCTCCATCTGGTCCAGACAGCATGATACATTTTCACATCGACAGCTAGCAGTGTCATTAAAATGTCCCCTGTATAAAAATATATGCCTATAATGTACCCCTTTTTAATAATTGATCCACACTGTCCTCTCATGTAAAATATTGCCTCTATACTTTCTACCATTATGAACTAAAAAAACCACACTACCTTCTTATGAACTATAAGTCCTCCACTGTCCTCACTCCACCTTGTGTCCTATTCACGCTATTCCATCTCCTTTTACACCTCGTGCACTAAATATGTTCACATTCCCAGAGATCCTGGTTTATAACATTAACCATGACCTACAAAGCCATCCACAACCTGTCCCCTCCATACATTTCCGACATGGTCTCTCGATACCTACCCTCGCGCAACGTGCGATCCTCCCAAGAACTCCTCCTCTACTCCTCCCTCATCTCCTCTTTGCACAATCGCATTCAGGATTTCTCTTGGGCATCCCCCATACTCTGGAACTCTGTGCCCCAACACATCAGACATTCTCCTTCCCTGGGAACCTTCAAAAGAAGCCTAAACACCCACCTCTTCTGCCAAGTCTACAACCTCCTATGAGACTCGATCCACCGCACCGCCTCACGACCGGCACCTCCCCCTCCTACTGTATCCCCACCTGCCCCTCGTAGACTGTGAGCCCTCGTGGACAGGATCTTCTCCCCTCTTGTATCTGTATGGCCAAATTGTCCACACTCATTGTACTTGTCCTTGTCAGCCCTTTTAGCATGTTAAACGCCATGGAATTTAATGGCACTATATAAATAATAATAAATAGCCCTTCATCACTGGCATATAGCCCATTATAAATGGTTTATAGCTCCTCATTACTGTATTTGGCCCCATCATTGGTATATGGCCCCCCTCATTGTATATAGCCCCCATCATTGTATATAGCCCCATTGCTGGTATAGGACTCCCATCGCTGGTATAGGGGCCCCATCGCTGGCGGTCACAATAAAGTACCAACCGTTTTAACTCTCCCTTGATGTCATCGCTGTGCCGGTCACATGATTAGAAGCAAGAAGACTGGAGGGAGGATGCACGATGGCGGCAGAGAATCGTCGGAAGGGTGAGTTAGAATGAATTGTTATTTTATTGTGACGGCCAGCATACACTTGGATGATGGGAGCGAGTATACATAGTGTAATGTAATGTGTGTCACTTTCCCCCGCTGTTGATGGACAGGGGGATGCCGTGCATATTACATTAGACTAATGAACGGGGTCACATGACCTCCCGCTCACTCTGCAGCCTCCCCCCAATTCCTCCAGACCCCGGTCATTGACCCCCTACTGACACGAAACACATTTACTCTCACTATGGCTGGTTTCCCACTGGCAAATTTTCAATCTGTGTCTATCCGTTTTGAAAACGGATAGACATAGATTTGTTTTGGCCTCCCATGTTATTCTATGGGCACAGACTGGTCCTAAAGTGGACATCCGTGTATCCATTTTTTTCACACGTCAGTTTTTGTCCGTTTTTTTCATGCACCCAGAATTGGAGACTGCTCCGATTTTGGGCTTCCTTGAAGAAAGCGGACATAAACGGACAGACACGGATCAGTATCTGTCCGTATGAAATAACATGGCGCTCTCTGGAGGATGGATCCATACGGATCCGTGAAAAAAACGGATCCGTGAAAGAGATCAGTTTTCCTGTGCTGAGCATGATCAGAAGCAAGATACAGCTCCTCCCACCTATCTCTGGCAACTGATGATGGATCCGTTAAAAAAACGGCCCGTGGACATCTGTTGGCATCTGTTTGCATAATCTGTGGCTGTCCATGTGGTTCCTTGAAATTCAAGGATCCAGATGGACTTTCATATTTGCCAATGTGAAAGCAGTCCATGCTAATCTTCCTACAATGACTGCTGAACTCACTGTCTCAGTGTCTTTACAGATTATGATTTTTCCTTATGATTGACTGTGCTATACCATTGGATGTGATAGCTGCATGTCATTATTGGGAAGTCAACTCAATTGCACCTTCGATTATGTCAACCCTCTGAGGCTGACGCAATTTTCTGCAATGTGTAAATGAGAACTGGAATTTTTTGGGCAATTGGCACAAACCAAATCAAGATGTTCAAATTTATTCACAGTTTCATAGAATTCAAAACAAATTTGTTTTGCATGGAACCAATTTTTAAGTTACCACTGTTGATACAAATTAATAATCTGCTTAGTTTTTCAGATTTTAGATGGAGAAAAATAAAGGACTGCACAGGTTTAAATAGCCTTTACAAATCAGAATACTTTACATTTGAAAAATATGAACTCTGATATCCATAAAAGGTAATATTAAGCGAATCAACTGATATTCAATTTAGCTCGTTTGCACAAATGGCCTGGAAATTCCATTTGCATCAAAGACATTCACGACAAATCCAAAATTCCTTATTATGCTCTAGTTTCTTTGCTACTCACCTGTCCTGCTGCTGCAGCCCCACCATCCAGTCCTTTGAACAGTTCCCTCTAGCATATTATCTATGATATCCCTTCTGGTTCACTAGGAATTCTCCCTCTGTATCGAGGCTTCCATTGTCAAATAAGCAAATTACATCACAATGTATATCATGATGTCAAAATGTCATGAATAGGGATGAGCGAATGATTCAAGCAAACTTGTTGAGGTTTGGAGTTCAAGTGTTTTATGTTTGCAAAGCACTGGAGCAAGCATCACTGTTGGGTACAGTTAGTGCTTGGTCAGTGAGAGCCGTAAATAGGGTTTGATCAGTTAGCATGGGTTTAAAAGCAATTTTTGGGTGTAGTGTGTGTCCCAAAAATAATTTGAACCCCCAGCACCAGAAGTGTTTACTTATGGCTGGCTGCATGTGAACGAAGAGCTGAACTGTCAATTAGTGACTTTCATTGAGGTTCAGGTCAAGGTCAAGGTCATGAACAGTGCGCCAAAACATTTGGTTTCACCACCCGAACCTGAACTTCAAAAGGTTTGCTCATATCTAGTCATGAATTGTGTGGAACAATCCGCTGACTAGTCTCAAGCATGGTTCCAAAGAGAGCTACATGGACGACTAAAACAGGGGTATTGTGCTGGTGTAACAGGTGAATAGGGAGGTAAGTACCATATTTTTGGGATTTTAGGACGCACTTTTCTTTCCCCCAAATTGGGGGAAAATGGGAGCTTCTAAAAAATGTTACAAATATATCACCGAGGGGGCGCTGCGGCCATGGAGAGGAGGCGCCAGAGTCAGGTTCCGGAGGGTGAGGGCACAGCTGTGGGACCAGAGCTGCGGGGGATTAGTGGCGGTGCCGTTCAGTGGGCTCTGCCATGCTCTGTGTGCTTGGCTGCATTCATTGACAGCGTGCAGCTGGATTCCAGAGGTTATGACCTCTAGAAAATGGCCTTGGATCTCCATCTGCGGCCATTTTGTAGACATCTCAATCTCTACCAACCAGCTGCACACTGTTGGTGATTGCAGCTCGGCGCACTGATCATGGCGATGCCCGCCGCATGGCGCCGCCGCTAATCCCCTGCAGCTCCAGTCCTGCGGCTGTGCCATCAGCCTCTGACACCTGCCTCTGGCACCTCCACTCCATGGCCACAGCACCGGCCCCCTCGGTAATCCATAGGGGGTCCAGGGGGATGGGGCTATGTACAAAGGATGGGGGACTATATATACAGGATGGGCAACAAATATACAGGATGAGGACCATATATACAGGATGGGGGGTCATATATACAGGATGGGGGACACATATACAAGATGAAGGACCATATATACATGATGGGGAATCATACATACAGGATGGGGGGCATATATTCAGGATGGGAGACCATATATAGGATCAGAGGATATATATACAGGATGCGGGACCATATATGCAGGATGGGGGACATATATACCAGGATGGCGGGCATATATTCCAGGATGGGGGCATATATGCAGGTTGGGGACATGTATACTAGGATGAGGGATATATATACCAGAAGAGGGGGGCATATATACCAGGATACCAAGATGGAGGATATGTATAGCATAATAGGGGGACATATATACTGATTGTAAGATGCCACTGGCATTATAAGATGGACCCCATTTAACATTAAAAAAAAAAATTCTCTTTTTCTTCACCAAATTTGGGGTGCATCGTATAATCCGGTGAGTCTTATAAAGCAAAAAATACAGTATCTTTTTTGCACCCCGGCCACCATTTTTCTGAATTTGCATTCAGCAAATCACAACATTTATTGATTCAATTAGTCTTGAACCAATAATTTGAATTCTAAAAAAATAAAAAAAATAAAAATATTATTTACCGAAAAATGCTACTTCATTTAGTTTATTCATTTTAACACTATAGTTTTTCAGTTCATGGCTTCATCATCTACAGCACGTTCACTACAGCATAAAGTATGACTTATGTTTAAAGTTTTGCAACGTTTTTCAAACTCAATTAATGAAAGTCCACACCAAACTTTTCTTGAATTGCAATATTATAATTTTATGTGTTGATTCACTTCATTTGCTTTCATTTAATTCCACAACTTTTCAGCTAATAGACGTTACAAGTTCAACTTTTTACTTTATCAGCATAACTAGCACAAGACTCCTGTGACATCTTTATTATTCCTCCACTGAGCTGAGAGACCCTCCAGAGGAACCATCTCCCTTAAGAAATTCTTTGGTTTTCTAAAAAGAACATGCTTCTTAAAGTTGATAAAAAAATAAAATAAAATGACAATAATGAAATACCCACTGAGGATTCCGGTATCAAAATCCCTGAAAACCCTCCTGAGGCCAACTCACAAAACTATAGTTGGCACTATTGAGGACAAGTGTACGTGTTAGAATATAAAGTATTAGTAAAAAGTGGTTTATTTGTGTGAAGATGAAAAAATGTAATGCTTTCACAAATTCTATATAATATCTTATTTTCAATGCATTGGTTCATTTCTACAAAAGATTATTAGGCTGCATTCACACATTGCAGGTTTCTTTGCCATTTTCCGCCTAATATATTGATATCCAGTTCCAAATAGATGTAAGACAGCAACATATTTGGTGTGATTCCAATTACCGTATATACTCGCGTATAAGCCGAGTTTTTCAGCCCAAAATTTGGGCTGAAAAGTCCCCCCTCGGCTTATACGCGAGTATACACTATACAGCAGCAGCCCCCGGAGGTATACAGGCCCCTCCATCATGATCCAGGGCCCCCCCCCCCTTGCGCGGCAAACCTGTAAAGTAAAATCATACTTATCCCTGTCCTGTCGCGCTGTCCCGCCGCTTGCCGACATCACGATCCCGGGCTTCATTCCGCGTCTTCCGCCTTCCTGTGGTCGCGGGCTATGACGTCATTGCCCGCGACCACAGGAAGCCGGAAGCCGCGGAATGAAGCCCGGGATCGTGATGTCGGCAAGCGGCGGGACAGCGCGACAGGACAGGGATAAGTATGATTTTACTTTACAGGTTTGCCACGCAAGGGGGGGGGGCCCTGGATCATGATGGGGGGGCCTGTATACCTCCGGGGGCTGCTGGTGTATACAGCCCTGGGGCTGCTGCTGTATACAGCCCTGGGGCTGCTGCTCTATACACCCCTGGGGCTGCTGCTGTATTCACCCCTGGGGCTGCTGCTGTATACAGCCCTGGGGATGCTGCTGTATACACCACTGGGCTGCTGTATACTACCTCTGGGGCTGCTGTATAGTACCACTGGGGCTGCTGTATACACCTCTGGGGCTGCTGTATACTAACCACTGGGCTGCTGCTGTATATACCTCTGGGGCTGCTGTATACACCACTAGGGCTGCTGTATATACCTCTGGGGCTGTATATACCTCTGGGGCTGCTGTATACTACCGCTGGGGCTGCTGTATACTACCACTGGGGCTGCTGTATACTACCACTGGGGTTGCTGTATACTACCACTGGGGCTGCTGTATAGTACCACTGGGGCTGTATATACCTCTGGGGCTGCTGTATACTACCACGGGGGCTGCTGTATACACCTCTGGGGCTGCTGTATACTAACCACTGGGGCTGCTGCTGTATATACCACTGGGGCTGCTGTATATACCTCTGGGGCTGCTGTATACCACACTGCTGGGGGCTGTATACCTGTGCTGGGGTCCACCCTCGGCTTATACACGAGTCAATAGGTTTTCCCAGGTTTTGGGGGCAAAAGTAGGGGGGTCGGCTTATACACGGGTCGGCTTATACACGAGTATATACGGGTATATCACAGTAAAAATTGCATTTATTACTTTAGATTTTAGACAACTGCAGCAAGAACAGCACGATGCTGCAGTAACGTTTTAATCCAGACTTCGGGTTCATTTTTCCCGCACAACACTGGTACTTTCCATTGTTTCTACAAACCTTATCCACTTTATGAACAAATGCTAATCTTGTTCAAACTCCACAAAAAGGGATTTTTTTTACTTCTAAAATAAGCCATCATTGTTTCTTAACTTTGCAACAAACAACAACAGCAACAGACCTGTTTCTGCTATCCAGAAAAATATTTTTTATATTACTGAGTGTTAAAGACTCCTCAGCTTATTTGTATAAGGGCCGCTTTACACACACCAACTTCTGTGACCAACTTGTGAACAACTTACTGGTTGCAGTGAAATCATGGACGCATTGTTCCATTTGTACACAGCCACAAAATGGAGCAATGTGTCCATGATTTCACTGCAATCAGAGATCTGTTCAGAAGTTGGTCACAGAAGTTGGTGTGTGTAAAGCGGCCCTAAACTGCATGTGTATAAACACTGACACTGGCATGTGCACCCAAAAAAGGAATATTTGTGGAATCTTTTACAACTGTAAGGCTGAGTTGACACATTGTGTTTTTGCAGCGTTTTTTGCTGAGTTTTTAATGCAAATTTAAAGCTGTTTTTACCGTACCAACAGGAGGTGATATCACAGAAATCTCATGCACACGATTGCTTTTTGCCCTGGTTAATTTGGAAAACCGCTGTGTTTTTTGAAAATTTTTTGCTGAATTTTTGGTGAATAAAACTAACTTTATTAAACATGAACTACAGACAAATGCCACATATAAAACTGAAATTGTTACTTAAGGCCCCGTTACACACAACGGTATCGTGAACGATATCATTGCAAAGTTACTGGTCTGGTAACGTTGCAGCGATGTCGTAACGACATCGTTGTTTGTGACACGTATCAACGATAAGTCATTGATCATTGATTGTTAGATTCATGACCTGGACCATAAATGTATCGTTGGTCTCCCGCTGGGCGGCCAGCACCGGCGCGTGTGACAGCGGGAGTCCAACGATGAACGACCTCTCAGCGCCGCACAGCAAGCGCTGGGACCTGGTAACCATGGTAAACATCGGGTAACAAAGTGCCGCATTCAGCTTAGTTACCCGATGTTTACCATAGTTATCAGCATTCTCGCGCTGGTCCTGATCGCTGGTGAGTCTGCCTGTGTGACAGCTCACCAGCGATCAGTACACGATGTGGCAGCGATCCACATTGTTGGCCGGATCGTTGCCACATCGCAGTGGGTACCAGGCCCTTTACGTAAAAAGTTCCTAGTCTGTAGCTTCTTGGTTTGCTGAACATGACCTTGAAAATTTTGTATTGGCCGTCATATAGTGCATTTTCTATGTTTCACCTTGTAAATTTATCCAGTAGGACTCTAAAAATATCCTAAATAAGCCTACAATGATATAATATTGCATCATGTTACATAATATCATAACGCACACATCATCCAGAGTTTATTGCATCCTTTGTTTATGCAATGCAGTACTAGTACCAGGCACCTGCTGAAGAAAGCTGACATCAGCAGTGTACAAGTATTTCAGACTTCGATGGGATACAATTTAAGCTCCTGTTACATAAAACTGTTATTATTTTATCCACTTAGTTACAATACACAACACTAATGCCTCAAAATTGCATTAATACCATGGGCAATTTTTTATATATCTGTGGGGAAGTAACATCAGAAGAAAAGTATCACTTCTCAAGTGAAGAAAGCATACCATCTTTACTTTGGATGAAAAATAGGTGACCAGGACAAGTCTTGGGCCCCGCGTCCATGCTGTGCTACATGTGCAACACAGCTTTCGTCTACTGTCTACAAACTTTCCTCTCGAGAATGTTAGGGCAGAAACCTACAGCAAACTAGTAGAAGACATGCTGATGCAGTATCAGAAACTTGGCTCTGATATGTCTCTTTAGATCCATTTCCTTCATTCCTATCTGGATTTTTTTCCTGACAACTATGGTATGGTTAATGATGAACACGGCGAATGTTTCCATCATGATATCGCAACAATGCTGGCTGACTACTGCTGGACCTCCCCCCAGAGACACTTCCAAACGCTGTACAAGAGACAGGCAAACAAATAATCTAAGGCCGGTTTCACATCACGGCAAGATCAGGTCTAGTGCTGTCTGGTATGAACCCAAACTCCAAACATGGAGTTTAGCGATCGCTGCTAAACTCCAGCACTCAGGATCCGGCTCCCACATCCGATTTTATGTCGGATCTGGCGTGATCCGATGCCATAGACCCCCATGTTAGGTGGCGCCAGATTGCACCAGACACGGGGGGATCCAGGAGGATCCGATTTTTCCAACGGACACAAAAACGCTGCAACTTTTTTGTGTCCGGGAGAAAAATCTGAATTGTCCCAGATCCTCCCGGACAGATGGAAATCGAATGGCAAATAGCTGCCATCCAGCTCCATTCGACCCCATAGGGCTGCATTACTGTAAAATCGGGTCCGTGGTTGTCAGGTTTACACTGGACAGCCCTGGACCTGATCTTGCCGGAATGTGAAACCGGCCTAAGACGTCGTCTGTGACTAGACCTTTTAAAAGGTATTTACCATAGGCCTGTTACTATTGGCATGTGTCACGATGACTTAGTCAGGACCTGCAGCTCTCTGGCGCCCCCTTAGCCTGCTGGCCAAATCCGGTATTGCCAGAAGATAAGAAAGGAGCCCAGCTGCCCTAATTTATGTTGTCTACTGTGGCACGTGATGTGACAGGATGTATATCTACCACCAATTCCTGCTAGGAACGTATATATACCTCGATCCAGTCACCCTCAGGCCCACAATATCACATAAATACAAAAAAGGTTATGCTGCCACCACCGATCTCTTATAGGTGGATCGGTAACCCGTATGAAAGCGTAAAACAAACAGTGAGGTCGTGAGAGCTCGCTCATAGAACAAGGGGATTGAGACTAGTAAATTATAATATTTTACTCCCAAAGATGGCAGTGATTATATAAAAGATTTACAAGATATTACATAAGAGACAATGTACATGTATGCATAAACAGTTATAAAAATAAAAGGAATAAAAGAGAACTTGCCAGACCTAGCCACGCATGGATAAACTTAGATCCGGTGGGGGGCAGCTCCCCAGAAAGGTAGGATTCTTCCACACAGCTGTAAAAAATAAAATCCAATTTGCGCCATACTGTGTTTGCAATAATTACGCTCGGTATATTTTTGTATTGCTCACCTTGACCAGTTGTGCCGTCCGCACAACTGGATTAACTTGCACACTTGCGAGGTCTTTGAAATAATGAATTTCACTCTTCTGGAATGATGTGAAAAAATGGCGTCTTCAGCATTTTCCTCAGTTGCCAAGGATCACGTGACAGCTCAGGAGGATTATCTAAATGACGAAGGCCAGGTCCTGTAGCCCAGAGCAGCTGCACATCCCACTCCCCTCAGGGAGGATATGTAAGGTAATGAAGAAAGGATAGAGTATGTGGTAAGCGCTAGGGAATAATTACAGCTCCACGGCCAGTAGTAAATTACGTTCAGGCTTTAATAAAAATGTGTACAACACGCGGGTCCATTAACCACGATGCATTTCAACGCAGTATGCATCTTTCTCAAGTTGAGAAAGACGCATACTGCATTGAAATGCATCGTGGTTAATGGACCCGCGTGTTGTACACATTTTTATTAAAGCCTAAAGGTAATTTACTACTGGCCGTGGAGCTGTAATTATTCCCTAGCGCTTACCACATACTCTATCCTTTCTTCATTACCTTACATATCCTCCCTGAGGGGAGTGGGATGTGGAGCTGCTCTGGGCTAGAGGATCTGGCCTTCGTCATTTAGATAATCCTCCTGAGCTGTCACTTGATCCTTGGCAACCGAGTAAAACGCTGAAGACGCCATTTTTTCACATCATTCCAGAAGAGTGAAATTCATTATTTCAAAGACCTCGCAAGTGTGCAAGTTAATCCAGTTGTGCGGACGGCACAACTGGTCAAGGTGAGCAATACAAAAATATACCGAGGGTAATTATTGCAAACACAGTATGGCGCAAATTGGATTTTATTTTTTACAGCTGTGTGGAGGAATCCTACCTTTCTGGGGAGCTGCCCCCCCACCGGATCTAAGTTTATCCATGCGTGGCTAGGTCTGGCAAGTTCTCTTTTATTCCTTTTATTTTTATAACTGTTTATGCATACATGTACATTGTCTCTTATGTAATATCTTGTAAATCTTTATATAATCACTGCCATCTTTGGGAGTAAAATATTATAATTTACTAGTCTCGATCTCCTTGTTCTTTGAGCGAGCTCTCACGACCTCACTGTTTGTTTTACGATTTCATACGGGTTACCGATCCACCTATAAGAGATCGGTGGTGGCAGCATAACCTTTTTTGTATTTATGTGATATTTTGTTGGCCTGAGGGTGACTGGATCGAGGTATATATACGTTTCTAGCAGGAACTGGTGGTACATATACATCCTGTCACATCACGTGCCATCAAGTTGAGAAAGACGCATACTGCATTGAAATGCATCGTGGTTAATGGACTCGCGTGTTGTACACATTTTTATTAAAGCCTAAAGGTAATTTATTACTGGCCGTGGAGCTGTAATTATTCCCTAGCGCTTACCACATACTCTATTCTTTCTTCATTTCCTCACAGCTGTAGTCTTGCTATGTCCGTGCCCCTGGGTGGAATCACCCAAAAATGGCTGCTCTGGTTTTAATAAAGGGCAGAGAACCTGTGGCCCCCCCTCGTAGAGTTACCACTCCTTGGTGGGCTTGTCTTCTGAGACCTCCTCTCTCTCACCATGCTTAATAAATCTTCATTCTTCATATCAGGGATGGGGTGGGCCCACATCCATGATATACATCTCATGTTTACTTTCATGTAATTCTGAGAATATTTATACCAAATATGACATACTTATTATGTTCAGAAAGCCAGAACTCATTTCCCAGGTTCCTGAGTGTTACATAGATATACAAGACATATCATTAAATGCGCAAAACGGTGAATAATCTAAAAATATGAATTATGTGTATGTGGCATGAACGGGTCTTCTTAAATCTGAAATTCACAAAACTATCTTTCAAGACAAAGAACCTTTGAGCGGGAAAGATACAACTTTAACTCAGCTCCAGATATTTATTGCTCTGCAGTCGTAAAAGTTGGATAGGGGAGGAGGAGAGAGAGTGGGGGTTGCATGAATTGGATCTATGTAACTCACTCACAAACCAAAAGGGCGGAGAGATGAGTGAGCTAGCTTTGGCTGACTCTTCAAGCATCTTAAAATAATAAACAATATTTATACATTCATGACAGCATCCATTGTGTGATGTATACATTAATTGCAAATTACTAAAAAAGTAGAGACAATTTTGCATTTTGACTCTCATATTCATGTTGAGCACATAACAATTGATAAGTAATTACTTATTTTTTTCAGTAACATGACTTATGTGAAAATTTAGTAATCAGTGTAATAAAAAAACACAAGAAAAATACAACAAAAAAGCCTCACAAAGCAGAAACAATGCAGCAAATTCTGCTCTTTGTAAACAGTTTCTTTTCTGCCAAGGGAACACAGCCTAAACAACTCTGCCAGTACAATGTACTTTTACCCAAAGCTATATTCTGCATGTTATTACATTAAACGGCATGAAAAAGTTGGAAATACTGCACCTACACACCTCATAAATAGTGATGAGCGAGTACTAAAATGCTCGGTTGCTCGAAGCTCGGGCCGAGCATCCCGAGATACTCGTGTACTCGGCCCGAGTAACGAGCCCAATGTTATCCTATGGGAGAAACGAGTATTTTTATGAAATGACTGCCGGCAGCATGGAAAAACCCTAAAAATGTCACAAAAGTCTCAGAAGAGTGCTGAAATGACATGGCAACACCATGGGGAAGACCCCTGGAAGCATTTCTCACTCAAAAGTCACAGCTGTGAACAATCTTGTCCGAGTTTCACGCCAATTTTACGGAGTCTCCAGAAAACCTTCCAAAATGACACCAAAATGAATATTTAGGGTGGAAATGTTAAGGGCACATACCCAATAGTGAGATACAGCTGGTGTATGTTACTTTTTGTGATTACATGAAAGATTTTACGTGAAAACATTGTGCGGCATTCCGATGACCCTGAGAAGAGACGAACATGAAGCCCTATCTTGAATTAATGTGCCCATTTTGAGGAACTGGGTGTATTGTAGTATCTTCCTTTGCCAGGGCAGTCCAAAATTGGGAGGTTCACCAATGCCCCTGGATACAGACATGCAGGAGGGCCTGTAACCCTCAAGTGGGTGTATTGTAGTACAGCCCTTTGGTCAGGGCAGCCAAAAATTGGGAGGCTCCTCTTTGTCCCTGGATAGAGACGTGCAAGAGGGCCTGTAACCCTCAAGTGGGTGTATTGTAGTATAGCCCTTTGGTCAGGGCAGCCAAAAATTGGGAGGTTCAACAATGACCCATGCATTCAGACATGTAGTAGGGCCTGTAACCCTCAAGTGGGTGTATTGTAGTATAGCCCTTTGGTCAGGGCAGCCAAAAATTGGGAGGTTCAACAATGACCCATGCATTCAGACATGTAGTAGGACCTGTAACCCTCAAGTGGTGTATTGTAGTATAGGCCTTTGGTCAGGGCAGCCAAAAATTGGGAGGCTCCTCTCTGTCCCTGGATAGAGACGTGCAGGAGGGCCTGTAACCCTCAAGTGGGTGTATTGTAGTATAGCCCTTTGGTCAGGGCAGCCAAAAATTGGGAGGTTCAACAATGACCCATGCATTCAGACATGTAGTAGGGCCTGTAACCCTCAAGTGGGTGTATTGTAGTATAGGCCTTTGGTCAGGGCAGCCAAAAATTGGGAGGCTCCTCTTTGTCCCTGGATAGAGACGTGCAAGAGGGCCTGTTAACAAGAACTGGGTGTATTGTAGTATAGCCCTTTGGTCAGGGCAGCCAAAAATTGGGAGGCTCCTCTTTGTCCCTGGATAGAGACGTGCAGGAGGGCCTGTAACCCTCAAGTGGGTGTATTGTAGTATAGCCCTTTGGTCAGGGCAGCCAAAAATTGGGAGGTTCAACAATGACCCATGCATTCAGACATGTAGTAGGGCCTGTAACCCTCAAGTGGGTGTATTGTAGTATAGCCCTTTGGTCAGGGCAGGCAAAAATTGGGAGGTTCAACAATGACCCATGCATTCAGACATGTAGTAGGGGCTGTAACCCTCAAGTGGGTGTATTGTAGTATAGGCCTTTGGTCAGGGCAGCCAAAAATTGGGAGGCTCCTCTTTGTCCCTGGATAGAGACGTGCAGGAGGGCCTGTAACCCTCAAGTGGGTGTATTGTAGTATAGCCCTTTGGTCAGGGCAGCCAAAAATTGGGAGGTTCAACAATGACCCATGCATTCAGACATGTAGTAGGGCCTGTAACCCTCAAGTGGGTGTATTGTAGTATAGCCCTTTGGTCAGGGCAGCCAAAAATTGGGAGGTTCAACAATGACCCATGCATTCAGACATGTAGTAGGGCCTGTAACCCTCAAGTGGGTGTATTGTAGTATAGGCCTTTGGTCAGGGCAGCCAAAAATTGGGAGGCTCCTCTTTGTCCCTGGATAGAGACGTGCAGGAGGGCCTGTAACCCTCAAGTGGGTGTATTGTAGTATAGCCCTTTGGTCAGGGCAGCCAAAAATTGGGAGGCCCCTCATTGTCCCTGGATAGAGACGTGCAGGAGGGCCTCAAAACATTTTTCACATTGAAAAGATGCGGGTATCCTGTCTTTGTAATGCCCATTCAAAAAGAATGGGCGTAAAAATTTACCACTGGGGGTATACCTGAAACAACAGCCAAACTATTGTAACGGTCATCATGGTGGCACATGAGGAGAAGGAGGAGCAGTCCAGCGATTAGCCAAGGAATAGGAAGACGACGTGGTGGATGATCCAGTAGCTGACCCAACCTGGCAGGAGTATATGCAGAGCGAGGACAGCAGAGCACAGGGTGAGGGAGGCGTAGCATCCCAACAGGCAGTACGAAGCAGGGTCGGGTACGCAGGCAGAAGGCAGGCAACCGTTCCCCGGAAGAACAACACGACACAAGGTGCCTGTGCAAATGTTATGTCTTTCCGAGTCTAGCAGTATTTTAAGTTGGCTCCAGATGACTGTAAAAAGGCCATTTGCAACACCTGCCATGCCAGCATCAGCAGGGGTACGAAAAGTAGCAGCCTGACCACCACCAGCATGATCAGGCACATGTCAGCCAAGCACCCGACTTTGTGGGAAGTACAACAGAGTCGAGGAGCGGTGCTTGCTGATGTCACTGCTACGTCTTCGCCTGTTGTGCATGCGAGCCAATCCCCTGTCCATGCTGGCCGCGAACAAGCCTCCGGCCCTGCACCTGAAGTTGCCCATGCACAAATTACACCACCATCAAGCACGTCCTTGTCCCAGCGCAGCGTTCAATTATCCATTCAGCAAACATTTGAACGCAGGCGCAAATACGCTGCCAACGCCCCACATGCCACAGTCCTGAATGATCACATTTCGCGACTCATAGCGCTACAAATGTTGCCTTTCCGGCTGGTGGAGACGGAAGCATTCCGTGACCTGATGGCGGCTGCTGTCCCATGTTACTCGGTCCCCAGCCGCCACTATTTCTCCAGATGTGCCGTCCCCGCTTTGCATAACCACGTGTCCAACAGCATCACACGTGCCCTCAACAACGCTGTTTCAGCCAAAGTCCACCTAATAATAATAATTATACAGCTTTATTTATATAGCGACAACATATTACGCAGCGCTTTACAATGTAGGGTTAGAGTACAGAAAATATAATACAGTAAGTAATTACAGTAGAGAACAAATACAGTACAATTGGATACAAAACAATAGGCATTGAATCAATGTAAAAAAGAAAATACAAAAAATAAAGCAAGAAATGAAGGTGACCCTGCTCAAAAGAGCTTACAATCTACTACAAGATAGTGGTTGCACAAGGTACAGGGCTTATTGCACTGATGGTCCAGGCATCTTGAGGAAATGGGGCATAGAACTAAGCTTACATGGATGGTCATTATACAGTCTGTGTCGACCTTTTTGGTTTGGTGGAGTTTGTAGAAGAGTAATGTCCAGAGGGATAGGCCATTCACTATCTACAGTACAAAGGACTTCTATTAGGGAGTATGATAGGCCGCCTTAAAAAGATGCGTTTTTAGGGATCGTCTGAAGCCATGCAAGTTGTGGATAGTCCTGATTTCTTGGGGTAAAGCATTCCAGAGGTTTGGTGCAGCTCTGGAGAAGTCTTGGAGCCGGGAGTGGGAGGATCGGATTATTACAGATGTCAGTCGAAGGTCATTTGAGGAACGTAGAGCGTGAGTGGGGTGATAGACAGAGATGAGGGAGGAGAGGTAGGGGGGTGCTGCACTGTGAAGAGCTTTGTGGGTGAGAAGAAGCAATTTGATTTTGATCCTGTAGTATACGGGCAGCCAGTGCAATGTCTGGCACAGAGCAGAGGCATCTGAGTAACGATTGGCCAGATGGGTGATCCTGGCTGCTGCATTAAGGATGGACTGGAGAGGAGAAACTCTGGTGAGGGGGAGGCCGCTTAATAGAGAATTGCAATAGTCACGGCAGGAATGGATTAGGGCCACGGTCAGGGTTTTTGTTGTTTACAGGGTGCGAAAGGGACGGACTCTGGAGATATTCTTCAGGTGTAAGCGACATGAGCGGACGAGACATTGTGTGTGGGAGGAGAAGGAGAGATCGGTGTCAAACATAACACCCAGACAACGAGCCTGCTGCCTAGGCGTTATCGTGGTGCCACAAACTGAGAGAGAGATGTCCGATTTAGGGAGGTTAGTGGATGGGGGGGAGCAGAAGAAGTTCAGTTTTGGAAAGGTTTAGTTTCAAATAGAGAGTGGACATGATATTGGAAACTGCAGCTAGCCAGTCATTGCTGTTCTTTAATACCGCAGGGGTAAGGTCAGGGACTGAAGTGTATAACCACAGACACGTGGACAAGTGCTTGTGGGCAAGTCCGCTACATCTCCTTGACAAAACACTGGGTTAATATTGTGGAGGCTGTGACACAGTCTGAGCGAGGGACGGAACACGTCCTTCCCAAAGCAAGGATAGCAGGCCCTACCTCTGTCAGGGTTTCACCGACACTCTACAGCTCCGGAATGTCATGCTCTTCAGCCTCCTCCTACTCCGCCTGCGCATCCTCATCCACTATACCCTCCACACCAGTCCCAAGCTGGAAGCACTGCAGCACTGCCTCTGCGAAGCGGCAACAGGCTGTGCTGAAGTTAGTCTGCATAGGTGACAAATCCCACAATGCAGAAGAGGTGTGGACAGCTCTGAAACAGCAGGCAGATCACTGTCTCACACCTGTGAACCTAAAGCCAGGAAAGGTCGTGTGTGACAATGGCCGGAACCTGGTGGCAGCTTTGAGGCGAGGCCAGCTGACGCATGTTCATACCCAGAGCTGTCTGAACTGCTGGTAAAAGTTCGCCGTCTGTCTGCACATTTTCGCAAGTCACCTGCTGCTTCAGCCGGTCTTGGCGGATTTCAGCGCCGTTAGCGTCTTACGGCACACAGACTGGTGTGTGATGTCCCCACGCGTTGGAATTCAACTCTGCACATGTTGGTCAGGATATGTGAGCAGAAGAGGGCAGTTGTGGACAACCTGCATCACCTAAGCCGTCGGGAAATGGTTCAAACTCCACACATAACACCTGAGGAGTGGAGATGGATGTCCGACCTATGTACCGTACTCCAAAACTTTGAGGACTCCACCAAGATGTGAGCGGCGAGGACTCCATTATTAGCGTCACCATACCACTACTCTGCCTTCTAAAACGGTCTCTGCTGAAAAACAAAGAGGATGCATTGCAGGCCGAGCGCGATGACTTGGAGCAAGAAACAGTAGTGGGTGTGGGTGAAAACACACAGTCCAGCCTCATCTCATCACAACGTGCAGTGGAGGACTATGACGAGGAGGAGGAGGGTGAAGACATGGAGCAACTCTCTGGCCAAATTGAGGATATGACATGCACACCAGTCATACCCTCGATTCAGCGTGGCTGGCCAGAGGACAGGGGAGATGAGGAGGAGGAGGAGGACAGCATGTTCAGTCATCGTGTTGGTCTGGATACTGAAGTGATGGCTGTTAAGAGTCTGGCGCACATGGCTGACTTTATGGTAAGCTGCCTGGCTCGTGACCCTCGCGTTCAGAACATCTTGTCCGACAATCTGTACTGGTTGGCAACACTGTTAGACCCACGCTACAAGGAGAACTTTATGTCTGTCATTCATGAGGCGGAGAGGTCAGCCAAAATGCAGCAGTTCCAGAAGGCCATAGTCACGGAAGTAGGCAAATCATTCCCCTCACAAAACGCTAGCGGCATAGGTCAGGAATCGGTGGACAACCAAGGCGTACGGCCGAGAGGGGCACAAGTCCAATCCGCCACAGGTAGGGGAACAGTCTTTACGAGGTGGGACAGTTTTCTCAGCCCCTCACGTGCCACAGCCCCTGAGGTGCGGGGTAGTGCCACAAGAAATGCTAAGTTTGGCCAGATGCTGAAGGAGTACCTTGCCGATCGAACAACTGTACTGCGAGATTCCTCTGTGCCTTACAATTATTGGGTCTCCAAGCTGGACACGTGGCATGAATTGTCTCTCTACGCCTTGGAAGTCCTGGCCTGCACTGCCGCTAGCGTTTTGTCAGAGCGTGTTTTCAGTGGCGCAGGTGGAATCATTACTGATAAACGCACTCGCCTCTCAACTGAAAATGCTGACAGGCTGACTCAGATCAAGATGAACAAGGGTTGGACTGGGCCAGACTTCACCACACCACCAACAAATGACAACTGAATTTAAATTTTGTAATGGGAATTTGCCATGTACCTCCACTGACCCATGGTTACACACTTCTGGACTTCCGAGTGTCCAAGTGTGGGATCAGTAATGTGCGTGGACGTGTACTCGGCCTGTTGGTAGGAAGGAGGATCAGGTTGGGAAATGTGCGGTGCAGTATCACGGCTACTGACACTTGACCGTGTGGAAGACAGGGTGTTTGTGGAGGTGCCAATCAGACTTGAAGCATTATCCGCTATCCAAGTAACAAGCTGTTGACACTGGTGTTGGTTCAAGAGCGGTGTACTGCAGCGGGCACCAACAATTTGGGACAGGACGTGTGAGCGAGTAGATGTGCCACTTTCTTGTTGCGAAATTAGTGCTTGCACACGACCTCGGCCTCTGCCTTCACCACAATCACGTTCACCTCCTTGTTCCTTGCCAATGCCCTTGCGCATTTTGCTTGTATACAGCGACAACAGTTACAGGAGAGGATTTTAGTCCCTAACCTCTATTAAGGTACTACGTACACCTGTCTGGTGCCTGTAATGGTTTCAGGAGAGGATTTTAGTCCCTAACCTGTATCAAGGTATGACGTACACCAGTCTGGTGACTGTAATGCTTTCAGGAGAGGATTTTAGTCCCTACCCTGTATCAAGGTATGACGTACACCAGTCAGGTGACTGTAATGCTTTCAGGAGAGGATTTTAGTCCCTAACCTGTATCAAGGCATGACGTACACCAGTCTGGTGACTGTTCAGATCACAAGAGATTAGGATTTTAGTTCCCTAACCTGTATCAAGGTATGACGTACAACAGTCTGGTGACTTGAATGGTTTTAGGAGAGGATTTTAGTCCCTCACCTGTATCAAGGTATGACGTACAACAGTCTGGTGACTGTAATGCTTTCAGGAGAGGATTTTAGTCCCTAACCGGTATTAAGGCATGACGTACACCAGTCTGGTGACTGTTCAGATCACAAGAGATTAGGATTTTAGTTCCCTAACCTGTATCAAGGTATGACGTACAACAGTCTGGTGACTTGAATTGTTTTAGGAGAGGATTTTAGTCCCTCACCTGTATCAAGGTATGACGTACAACAGTCTGGTGACTGTAATGCTTTCAGGAGGGGATTTTAGTTCCCTAACCTGTATCAAGGTATGACGTACACCAGTCTGGTGACTGTTGAGATCACAAGAGATTAGGATTTTATTTCCCTAACCTGTATCAAGGTATGACGTACACCAGTCTGGTGACTGTTGAGATCACAAGAGATTAGGATTTTAGTTCCCTAACCTGTATCAAGGTATGACGTACACCAGTCTGGTGACTGTTGAGATCACAAGAGATTAGGATTTTAGTTCCCTAACCTGTATCAAGGTATGCGTACACCAGTCTGGTGACTGTAATGGTGTCAGGAGAGGATTTTAGTCCCTAACCTGTATCAAGGTATGACGTACACCAGTTTGGTGACTGTAATGGTTTCAGGAGAGGATTTTAGTCCCTAACCTGTATCAAGGTATGACGTACAACAGTCTGGTGACTGTAATGCTTTCAGGAGAGGATTTTAGTCCCTAACCTGTATCAAGGCATGATGTACACCAGTCTGGTGACTGTTCAGATCACAAGAGATTAGGATTTTAGTTCCCTAACCTGTATCAAGGTATGACGTACAACAGTCTGGTGACTTAATGGTTTTAGGAGAGGATTTTAGTTCCTCACCTGTATCAAGGTATGACGTACAACAGTCTGGTGACTGTAATGCTTTCAGGACAGGATTTTAGTTCCCTAACCTGTATCAAGGTATGACGTACACCAGTCTGGTGACTGTTGAGATCACCAGAGATTAGGATTTTATTTCCCTAACCTGTATCAAGGTATGACGTACACCAGTATGGTGACTGTTGAGATCACAAGAGATTAGGATTTTAGTTCCCTAACCTGTATCAAGGTATGACGTACACCAGTCTGGTGACTGTAATGGTGTCAGGAGAGGATTTTAGTCCCTAACCTGTATCAAGGTATGACGTACACCAGTCTGGTGACTGTAATGGTTTCAGGAGAGGATTTTAGTCCCTAACCTGTATCAAGGTATGACGTACACCAGTCTGGTGACTGTAATGGTTTCAGGAGAGGATTTTAGTCCCTAACCTGTATCAAGGTATGACGTACACCTGTCTGGTGACTTTAATGGTTTCAGGAGAGGATTTTAGTCCCTAACCTGTATTAAGGTAATACGTACACCTGTCTGGTGACTTTAATGGTTTCAGTAGAGGATTTTAGTCCCTAACCTGTATTAAGGTAGTACGTACACCTGTCTGGTGACTTTAATGGTTTCAGGAGAGGATTTTAGTCCGTAACCTGTATTAAGGTAGTACGTACACCTGTCTGGTGACTTTAATGGTTTCAGGAGAGGATTTTAGTCCCTAACCTGTATTAAGGTAGTACGTACACCTGTCTGGTGACTTTAATGGTTTCAGGAGAGGATTTTAGTCCCTAACCTGTATTAAGGTAGTACGTACACCTGTCTGGTGACTTTAATGGTTTCAGGAGAGGATTTTAGTCCCTAACCTGTATTAAGGTAGTACGTACACCTGTCTGGTGACTTTAATGGTTTCAGGAGAGGATTTTAGTCCCTAACCTGTATTAAGGTAGTACGTACACCTGTCTGGTGACTGTAATGGTGTCAGGAGAGGATTTTAGTCCCTAACCTGTATTAAGGTAGTAAGTTCAAGAGTGTGGTGACTCTAATGGTCACAGAAAAGCTTGGATTCCGATCTGTATCACCCTGCCTATATCCTCCTAGATTAGTCCTGAGAAGGACTGTTCTGGTCACTGGAAAGCTTGGACTCCGATCTGGATCACCCTGCCTATATCCTCCGAGATTAGTCCTGAGAAGGACTGTTGTGGTCAGCAGCAGTTTGCAGCCCTGCTCCGGATCTATCTCTAAGGGCCGCAAATCTGTCCCTAAGCAGCAGCAGACACTCTCCCTACACTCACTGTCTGGATGGCTGTGTGCCGAGCACAGCGCGCCGGGAGTTATAAAGGCTCGGTGACGCTGTGCAGGCCGGCCAATCACTGCTATGCCACAACTAACAGGGCTGTGGCATTGCAGTGGTCTGCCAGCCAATCCCTGCACGTGGGCTGGCTCTCAAAAGAGCGCCAACATGCAGAGATGACGACCACAAGCACAGTACGAGTATCGCGAGATTACTCGGTGCTCGGCGAGTTGCCCGAGTACAGTGATACTCGTGCGAGTACCGAGTAGTGGCGAGCATGCTCGCTCATCACTACTCATAAACATTGTTACAGGTCAATTTGGAGACTTTGCAGTAATTTCAATTTGCGCTGAATCAATTCATCGTAAATCAAATTTCATGAAAAAATGTAGTCATCTCTAGTGAATTGGGACACAAAACCAAGGCTGCAAGCTATGAATTCAACAACCTGACTTGTCAAGCAGCTCATTGATAAATGGCAGTTATGTATGTGAGGATCCTCTGACATTTATTCCCACCCCACATACATTAGCCTTTACTCTATACAATGTTGACTTTAATGAGATAGATTCTATTGTTTGCCCACAGCCATATGTGTGGATTCCACATTGTTCCTAGGAATTGCAGATGATTGATTTTCTGACATGTAGGCAGGTGGGTAAGAGAGCAATTAAAGTGGATGTTGAATTACTTTTGTGTCCTTTGTCATCTCTAGGAATAGAATTGTTATATAACTGCGATGTAACTTTTGCACAGAGAGAAATGAGAAGTTTCCTGCAGAGGTGATCTTCAAAGCAATAGATAATTTCCTTTCATTTGTAACAATTAGAACTTGTACATCTCTGGACAGACCCAGCGCTGTGCAAGAATCAAAGTAGACCCCATACTGGAGCCATTTTTTTCCATGAACATTCCTCGCTCCGGCACACGAGGCCAGACAATAGTGTCATACAGCTTTATACCAGATCTGTAAGGAAATAACACAAGATTGTACATTATTATTCTATTTTAAGAGATTAGATGGTATTAAATGTGAGAAAGGAGTTTTACAATATTTGGAATAGAACACTCAAGTATTGTGTTTACTAATTGCACTGCAGTTAGTGTGAGATGAACTTCCCATATTAGTAATCTGATAAAGCCTCTGTATATTCTGGTTTGGCTTTCTATTTTAAATCACATGGAAAGGCCATGACAAGGGAACTAACCAGCAGGATTTAGGGCCATAAAGTGAAGCCCTACAGGCACATTTACTTTAATGACATGTTTGATTGGAGAGAAAAGTGTCATAAAACTCCTGGAAAAAAAGGGCAGCAGATGATTGATGTGTGCAGCACTGCATCACTATTAGGGGTTGTTTTTTTTTCTTTTCCTCCCCTGTGGGTATGCCTTTAGGCTGTAAACCTAAATATCAAGCTCTATATTCTATTATTCTAATTGCTCCTAAGACTCTATGGAGGTGGGAAAAGGTAGAGAGAGACACAGACATTCTCCTGCAAGTTCTCTACACGAAGCACAGAGGCTCTGCTGCAAGTTCTCCAGAAATAACATTAACCCCTTTACCACCTAGCCTGTTTTGACATTAGTGACTTGGCCATTTTTTGCAATTCTGCCCATGTGTCCCTTTATGAGGTAATAACTCAGGAACGCTTCAAATGGTCCTAGCGATTCTGAGATTGTTTTGTCGTGACATATTGGGCTTCATGTTAGTGGTACATTTAGGTAGATAATTTTTGCGTTTATTTGTGAAAAAAATGGAAATTTGGCGAAAATGTTGAAATTTAGAATTTTTATATTGTTAAACCACAGTAATGTCACACAAGATAGTGAATAAATAAGATTTCACACAAGTCTACTTTACATCAAGACAATTTTGGAAAAAAAAATTTTTGTTAGGAAGTTATAAGGGTTCAAAGTTCATCAACAATTTCTCATTTTTCCAGCAAAATTTACCCTTTTTTTTAGTCACCACATCACATTTGAAGTGACTTTGAAGGGCGTACATGACAGAAAATACCCAAAAATGACACGGAGGGAGCATGGAAGGGGCACATATCCCCTGCTGCACTGATACAGTGTGCCACATTGCTTGCACAGCTGTAGTGTCGGCACTTTGTATAAGTGCACAGGGAGTGGGCACATGACAGGGGGCCACACAGGACATACAGGGGGCCTCAGAGGACACACAGGGGGCCACACAGAACAGACATGGGGCCACGCAGGACACACAGGGGGCCACGCAGGACCGACAAGGGGGCCACGCAGGACAGACAGGGGGCCACGCAGGACAGACAGGGGGCCACACAGGACAGACAGGGGGCCACACAGGACAGACAGGGGGCCACACAGGACAGGGCAACACAAGACAGGACAGGGCCACACAGGACGGGGACACAAGGCAGAGGACAGCAAGACACTAGGCCAAAGGACAGCGGGACACTGGGCCACAGGACAGTGGGACACTGGGCCACAGGACAGTGGGACACTGGGCCACAGGACAGCGGGACACTGGGCCACAGGACAGCGGGACACTGGGCCACAGGACAGCGGCACACAGGGCCAGAAGACAGCAGGACACAGGACCAGAGGACAGGGCCAGAGAACACCGGCACACAGGGGCAGAGGACTGGGGAACACAGGGGCAGAGGACAGGGAGACACAGGGCCAGAAGATAAGGGGACACAGGGACAGAGGGACACAGAGCCAGAGGACAGGGGGACACAGAGCCAGAGGACAGGGGGACACAGAGCCAGAGGACAGGGGGAGACAACTAACCACTCTATACAGTCCTAACCACTGACCCACCATGTACACTACTCTCCACTGAGCCACCATATACTGTGCTAACCACTGACCTACCATGTACAGTGCTATCCACTCAGCCACCATATACTGTCCTAACCACTGAGCCACCATATACAGTGCTAACCACTGACCCACCGTATACACTGCTAGCCACTGAGCCAGTAAGGTTATTCCCATAGGGGAAGAAAAACGATCAGAAGGTCATTTATATGAAAATATTAATTTTTATTACTATACAAAAGACTACACGGTACAGGGGGTGAGAGTAAGGTAGTAAATCCACTGATACAATTGGTATAAAAATATATATTATACCAGTGATTCCCAACTCCAGTCCTCAAGGCACACCAACAGTGCAGGTTTTCAGGATTTCCTTAGTATTGCACAGGTGATAATTGAATCACCTGCACTGGGGATGATTCCAATTTCTAAGGAAATCCTGAAAACCTGCACTGTTGGTGTGCCTTGAGGACTGGAGTTGGGAACCTCTGTATTATACCATATGCATACTTCAAATAATTCAAATTACTCATATATCAATACATCAAGAGTATACATAATTCTATTTGGGGTACTGAACCACCACAATTTTTAATAAAATTCCAAACACAGGAGACCTTCATACTCCACTGCAGTACATATTATTATAAACCACCATAATATATGGTACATGAATTTAATATTTATATATGCTTTTATAGTATGTGGATATAAGCGGGGTCAGGGTTGGCATTATTGTCATAGTGTCATACATATTTTACTCTCACTTTCATATCATATAGTTAGAAAGTCTACATATAATTCGGGTAAATACCCAGTTAATATTATTATTACATGCAGACAATAATTTGTATTATTCCATAGAAAGAAAGAAATTATTGGATATCATAATATGAGAGTATCATATGCATTCTATACATATAGCCACCATTTCAAATGCAGCTGTGTGGCCCATGTGGAATTCAGAGTTTCACATAACACAGGCACTACACAAGCAAGCTTATGCCTGCAGCGTTATCAGCCTCTCAAGGGAGGACATGTGCTGCAGCTATCACCAGAGTCCGTACCACCTCACCTAGATGTAACCATAGATCATTTAACCACTATGTTCAGGCTCCAATATATACTTCGTCTGACGAAGGAGTAATCTGAAATGCGCATAAGGGCGCACGCCTGATACAAACATCAATCTAAACAGGTATGAACCTCAATATAACGACTTATTGACCTTCCTAAACTGTAGTATATATTGGAGCCTGAACATAGTGGTTAAATGATCTATGGTTACATCTAGGTGAGGTGGTACGGACTCTGGTGATAGCTGCAGCACATGTCCTCCCTTGAGAGGCTGATAACGCTGCAGGCATAAGCTTGCTTGTGTAGTGCCTGTGTTATGTGAAACTCTGAATTCCACATGGGCCACACAGCTGCATTTGAAATGGTGGCTATATGTATAGAATGCATATGATACTCTCATATTATGATATCCAATAATTTCTTTCTTTCTATGGAATAATACAAATTATTGTCTGCATGTAATAATAATATTAACTGGGTATTTACCCGAATTATATGTAGACTTTCTAACTATATGATATGAAAGTGAGAGTAAAATATGTATGACACTATGACAATAATGCCAACCCTGACCCCGCTTATATCCACATACTATAAAAGCATATATAAATATTAAATTCATGTACCATATATTATGGTGGTTTATAATAATATGTACTGCAGTGGAGTATGAAGGTCTCCTGTGTTTGGAATTTTATTAAAAATTGTGGTGGTTCAGTACCCCAAATAGAATTATGTATACTCTTGATGTATTGATATATGAGTAATTTGAATTATTTGAAGTATGCATATGGTATAATATATATTTTTATACCAATTGTATCAGTGGATTTACTACCTTACTCTCACCCCCTGTACCGTGTAGTCTTTTGTATAGTAATAAAAATTAATATTTTCATATAAATGACCTTCTGATCGTTTTTCTTCCCCTATGGGAATAACCTTGCTAAGTAATTATTTGCGATTGGTCATGTTTGATTATAAGTCCGTATTTTTTCCAGAATTACGTATATATTGTGAGACATTACTAATGGTATGGTATAGCCAGCCATAATGTACTGGATACAAAAACTGTGGTGTTTCCTAATTAGCCACTGAGCCACCATATACTGTGCTAACCACTGACCCACCATATACAGTGCTAAGACCCACCGTATACACTGCTATACACTGAGCCACCATAAACTGTGCTAACCACTGAGCTACCGTATACTGTGCTAACCACTGAGCCACCACACAGTGCTAACCACTGACCCACCATATACTGTCCTAACCACTGAGCCATCATATACTGTGCTAACCACTTAACCACTGTATACAGAGCTAACCACTGACCCACCGTATACAGTGCTATCCACTGACCCACTGTATACAGTGCTAAACACTGAGCCACCGTATACACTGTTAACCACTGAGCCACCGAATACATTGCTAACCACTAAGCCACAATACTGTGCTAACCACTGAGCCACCGTATACAGTGCTAACCACTGAGCCACCGTATACAGTGCCAACCACTGAGCCACCATATACAGTGCTAACCATTGGGCCACCGTATACAATGCTAACCACTGAGCCACCGTTACCAGTGCTAACCACTGAGCCACCGTATACAGTGCTAACTGCTGAGCGACCGTATACAGTGCTAACCACTGAGTCACCATATACAGTGCTAACCACTGAGCCACCGTATACAGTGCCAACCACTGAGCCACTGTATACAGTGCTAACCACTGAGCCACCATATACAGTGCTAACCACTGAGCCACCGTATACAGTGCTAACCACTGAGCCACCATATACAGTGCTAACCACTGAGCCACCATATACAGTGCTAACCACTGAGCCACCGTATACAGTGCTAACCACTGAGCCACCGTATACAGTGCTAACTGCTGAGCGACCGTATACAGTGCTAACCACTGAGTCACCATATACACTGCTAACCACTGAGCCACCGTACAGTGCTAACCACTGAGCCACCGTATACAGTGCTAACCACTGAGCCACCGTATACAGTGCTAACCACTGAGCCACCATATACTCCATATAAATCCCGCAACAACAGCGTACTTTCCGGAGAGAAGACTGTACTATTTAGCGGCTATTTTTATGGCACCTGTTCATTACACCGCACTCCCGATGCAATAGCATCGGGCCTTTTTCTAGTATATACATAATAGACAGTACTAGAGTCATCAGAGCAGCAGTGACAGGAGGCTGCCCCTGTCACACATTATGATATTATGACTTCAGAGCTGGCAGCCATTAGGGTGCTTTCACATTGCGATTTTTGTACATCCGTTGCTGTCCGTTGTAAAACGAACAGCAACGGATGAGATTTGACCACATGTATCTCTATGGGAAACGGATGTGCTCGGATTTGTGCCTATTGGCATCCGATTTGTGCACCATCCGCTGTTGTCCGATTTTCTGCCGGTACCAAAATCGTACCCTGCAACAATTTTGGTGTCCCGTCAGAAAAATCGGACACAAATGGACCGTCGTGGTCCGCTGCCCTTTAACATTGAAGCATATAGACATCAGATCCGTCAAAACATCGGTTCCAATGTCGGCTCCGTTTTTATGTACTGAGCATGCTTAGAAGCAGTGCTCAGTACATAACTGGTCTCTCCCTCTTCTCCTGCCTCCCTTCCCGGCTCCTCTGTCTCTCCTGTCTATTTTCCTCACCCCCCTTCTCTCTCTCCTGCCTCCTCGGTCCCCACTCCTCTCTCGGTCCCTGCTGTCTCATCGGTCCCTGCTCCTCTCTCACTCCTGTCTCTTCGGTCCCCACTGTCACCTTGGTCCCCGCTATTCTCTCCCTCGTCGCTCCTTGGTCCCCGCTGTCTCCTCCTCGGTCCCTACTCGTCTCTCCCTCCTGTCTCTGCGATATCTCCCTCCTGTTCCCTCTCCTCCGGTATAAATAAAAATCCTCTGTGAGGATTCCTCACCTCTGCCGACTCCCGATGCGACCACCTGCAGCTCCAATGGTCCTGCCAGGACCTTGTCACCTGACCGACCGATCAGCTGGGCGGCCGGTGTATGCGGTCATGTGACACGTCAGCTGATTGGTAGGTCACGTGTCAAGGTCCTGGCAGGACTATCGGAGCTGCAGATGGTCGCAACGAGAGCCGGCAGAGGGTTAGGAATCCTCATGGAGATTTTTTTTTTATACCGGAGGACAGGGATGAAGAGGGGAGAAGAGGGAAAGACTAAGGGAGCAGGGAGAGGAGGGGGGAGAGAAGACAGGAGAGATGGAGGAACGGGGACAGAGGAATCAGGAGGGATAGAGGAGCGGGGACTGAGGAGACAGGAAAGATGGTGGAGCAGGGGGAAAGGAGAGGAGAGGACCCCAAATGGATCCTGCAAAATATTGGAAACAGATGCCTATTTGGCATCCAATTGCAGGCATCCGTTTGGATCCGTTGCTGTCCGGGAGATCGTGCAAAAAATAAAAGGATCACCTCGGACAGCAAAAAATCGCAATGTGAAAGCAGCCTTAGGCCCCCTTAACATACGCGGTTTTGAAAAAAACGCGGCAGATTTACCGCATCTGCCGCCTAACGGCTGCACTTATGGCGAGCCTCACGCATTGTCTATGGGGCTTGCGGTCAGGTGCGGCAAGTGCAGTTTTGCTGGTTGCGGCAGATGCGGTACTTGTGGCCGCGGTCAGCAGCGTTTTTTTCGCAGCAGCAACTGCCGCAACCGCACCTGACCGCAAGCCCCATAGACAATACATGAGGCTTTCCGCAAGTGCGGCAGATGCAGTAAACCTGCCGCATCTATCTCATTTTTTCATGAACGCCAGTGTGAAAGAGGCCTTACTGATGTGTGGAAGCAGACAGGCAACAGGGACCTCACCATGCTCCATCATAGAGGAGCCCTCCAGAGTGAAGAGGCCGCTCTGCACAGGCTGGAGACCGGGGAGGAGACTCTATGGTCATACACACACTAGGAGGAGCTGCTGCATGGAGGACTGACACCTTGGCATCACAGCACTGCTGAGGTAGAGGCCAGCGCCGCCCCCGCCTGCACAGGAGACATTTACCTCACACTACATCTCCCGCCATATCTGGGGTAAGGGTAAGGGGCGGGGCCATACCGCAGATGTGATCTTTAGGGGCGGGGCTATCCGGGCTCTGTGTGGAGTGATCTCTGACTCCAGCTTCTCATTTGGAAAGTTCGAGCAAACGTCCTGACCCCGCCCACTCCCTGCATAACTGCCTTCCCGCGCTCTGAGCACCACGTGACCCCTCCTTATCTAGTCGTTGCCCTGAGGTCGGTGAAAGGTGTGTGACTGGCGGCGGAGTGCGGAGACGCTGTGAGGAGGAGGTAACTGGTTAATGAGCAGCCAGTGCTGTGTCCTGGTGATTATCAGCATTCTATACTATAGAATCTATAGGATTTGCACATTAGTCTGTGGTGGGGCCTGTCCTCCATTACTATACATGGACATTGCACGTGTTAGTGATGTGATGGCTGCAGGTGAGGGACATCTATACAGCTTGTGGTCATAGATCTGTGAGGAAATAGATCTGCTCACACCTGATTGGGCAGCTGTAATGCAAAAAGAAAGTCCTGTCCGCCATATTGGCACACCCAAGTGATGGTTGTGCTTCTATGGCGGCCTCCAGTGTTGCTGAGCTGACCCGTCCCATAAGTCCTCAGTGCCTTTCCCCATTGTAAT
Source organism: Allobates femoralis (assembly GCA_033576535.1). Classification (NCBI taxonomy): domain Eukaryota; kingdom Metazoa; phylum Chordata; class Amphibia; order Anura; family Aromobatidae; genus Allobates; species Allobates femoralis. Next base: position 793,813,305 of record JARQOC010000003.1, on the reverse strand, counting down.
GTCATCACTCCTTTAGTGACCGGGCGTGTAGCCACCATGTGTGCTCACTTGTCCGCTTTTGCGCATTACAGGAGTGAACAAAGAAGGCAGCAGTGTGAGTTCCGAGCCGCCCTCATCTCTGCATAGCACAGATTACAATATTGCATCAGGCCCCCACCTAGTAGGTACTTATGTAAGTATACCTTGATGTACATGTATGTATGAGTCTGTAAATAAACATATATATTGATTATAAGATGATTAATCTTAAAGTGGTGGACAACCCCTTCTGTATCGACTTGCTTCCACCCACTACAATATTAAACCCTGTACTCGCCTCCCATGCTGCCGCCATTCCAGTGCTGTTGGTGATCATGGGTCACGTGACATTTTAATATGACGTAAACCCCGTGTCCAGTCACCGCTAGCTTCCTTCTCCCCATTTTCATGCCAAATGAGCAGAAGAAACAAAAGTGAGTGTCATTCTGTTCCTGCTTGTTTGGTACGAGGACTGGGAGAAGAAAGCCCACGGGACTGGACGCGGAGCTCATGTAATATTGAAATGTCATGTGAGCCATGAAGCGCAATCACTAACTGTGCTGGAATAGGGGCAGCATGGGAGGTGAGTACAGGCTATATTGCAATGGGCAGAAGCAAGACGATTTAGGCTGGTTTCACACTACGATTTTCTGTTTTCCGATGCTGTCCGATACAAATCCGACAGCATCGGACCGATTTTTGGCCCCCATGCAGCCCTATGGGCATCGGACCGAATCAGATGTGCACTAAATGGGATCCGATTTGGTCCAATCCAATTTTGTCCGATTTTTTTATTGGTGCAAAAATCGGAACATGCTCCGATTTGTGCACCAAAAATAAAATCGGACCAAATCGGATGCCATTTAGTGCACATCCGATTCAATCCGATGTTTTTAACATGGAGCCCTATGGAGCAGGGTCCGAGGAGACATCTGATGTGTCCGAGGACCCAATTTTATTGTACTGAGCATGCTCAGTACAATGAAACTGCTCCTAACCATCTAATTTTACTTCCGCAATGCATATACATACAGTGCAGAAGTAAAATTAAGTAAGGCAGGGGTTAAAATAATAAACCATCTATGCTCACCTGTCCACGAGTCCCTCGCCGTCTCCAGCATCTCCTGCCTCTAGGACCTGCCGTGATGTCACAGTCACATGACTGGTTACCGCGGTAACCGGTCACGTGACTGTGATATCACGCGAGGTCCTAGGATCAGAAGAAGACGGCTGGAAGCGCCGCGGGAGTTGTGGACAGGTGAGCATAAAGATTTTTTTATTTTTTATTCTGGAGGAGAGGGGAAAGGAGGGGGAGTACTGGGGGACTTGAGGGGACACACAGGGGTGAAGAGGGGGAAACGGGAGAAGAGGGGGAAACAGAGGGGGAGCACCAGGAAAGGTGAGGGGGAGCACCAGGGGAAATGAGGGGGACACACAGGGGAGAAGAGGAGGAAACAGAGGGGAGAACAGGTGACAGGAGGAGCCGGCAAACTGATCCTGCAGAATGTCGGAATCGGATGCCTATTTGGCATCCGATTGCAAGGATCAGTTTAGATCCGGTGCTGTCCGATTTATATCGGACAGCATCGGATTTGACAAAATCGTTATGTGAAAGTAGCCTTAGAAGATGTTGTCCAATTAGTGGACAACCCCTTTTAAAGTGAACATGTCAGCAGTATTTTTGCCTAGAAGCTGCAGCCTATATACAGCATTCTGGAATACTGTATTCAAATGGAATCTGTCACCCCCCTTTGGGTATTTTAATCTGTGCCCACCAGCTTACACATGATGTAATTGGGGTTCTTATAACCCCTCTATGTGCCCAGAGTGGCCCCTCATACCTAAAATATGAACTTATATTGTGTCCAGTGCTGGCCTCCTGTTGACACCAGGAGGCTGCTAAATAGACCTGGGGGATGATGTCCTCGCCGCCCCTCTGGGCTGCAAAACCCACCCTGTACTTTCTAAAATTCCCGCCCCTCCTCTGGCTGGCACTTGAGTGACAGGCACACCTGTGCAGTGGAGCGATTGTCCACGCTCCATTGAACACAGTGCCGATGTTTTGCGAGACTTCACAAATCTCGCAATATTTCGTCACTTAACACGGACACCTGCTTCACTGCCCAGGCGCAAGTACGCCTGTCAATGCCGACATCTCGCGAGATCGGCACCATGTTCAATGGAGCACGGACACCCTCTCCACTGCACAGGTGCGCCTGTCACTCATGCGCTGGCCAGAGGAGGGGCGGGAAATTTTAAAAAGTGCAGGTTTTGCAGGCCTTTACATTTTTCACTTTTTGTTTCATTGCAGCCATGTGGTAAATTCAAAAAAGTTATTTTTTTTTCTCATTAATGTACACTCTGCACCCCATCTTGAGTGAAAAAAAAAACAGTGGTGGTGGCCGCAGCTTACATACGGAAAAACTAGTGACAGGGTCACTTTAACCCTTTAACTGCCTGGCGATTTTTATCATTTTTTGTATATCTTTTTCTCCTTCCAAGAGCCATAACGTTTTTTATTTTTATATCATATGAGGGCTTGATTTTTGCAGGACAACTTGTACTTTTGAATATCATTCATTTTACCATATAGTCTACTAAAATTCCTAGTGCCATGTTCACCCTATGGCAAAACTGACATGTCAGTATGATGCCTGGGGCCGGTACGTATTTGTTGTAAACATGTATACTTTTACTGTGATTTACTGTATTTTTTGGATTATAAGAGACACTTTCGTTCCCCCAAATTTTGACGGAAAGTGGGGGGTTCGTCTTATAATGCGAAAATGGTAGCTGTGCAGCAGAGGGGGGGCGGCTCTGGAGCGGTGTCCGGGGACTGTCAGGCTGCAGCTATATGCTGTGGTCATGTGGGGCCACTCATTATGCTCATGTAATATGTTCTGCATCCCCCTGACCATCACCATCACCGGCGGGGAGCAGCGCATGTGACAGGAGCATAAGGAGGTCGTCCGCAGCGCTCAGCAGCTGCAGCCTGTATCAATAGTCAATGCTTTCCATGCATCTTATATTGCATGGAAAGCAGTGACTATCCCAGCGATGGAGGATCATGCTCACCTCTCTCCATAGCACCCTGCAGCCGTCGCCATCCCTGCTGTCTGTGTTGTGCCAGCATCCAGTCATGTCAGCGGCACAGCATAGTGATGTCATCAGTGTGCGCTTTCTCAAGTGACCAGATGCCTGGGACCAGCAGACAGCAGGGATAGCGCGGGCTGCAGGGAGCGATGGAGAGATGCGAGTATGACTGTTTATTATTTTTGAAGTGGGCGCCACCATGGGGGGCAATATTCAGGATGGATGGGGGGCTGTGTACAGCATGGGGGAGGGTTGTACCAACATGAAGGGCCATGTACAGCATGGGGAGGTTGTACCTGCATGGGAGGTCGTGTACAGCATAGGGGGGTTGTACTGACATTGGAGGCTGTGCACAGGATGAGGGAGGCTGTGTACATCATGATGGTGAACCATATCCAGCATGGGGGTCTGCGTTCAAGGATGGGGGGAGGGGGGCTGTGTACGAGCATGCAGGGTCACCAGACAATAATGAGTAGTGCACACTGATGAATGCGATTAGTAACCGCATTCATCCACCACCAGAAAAACTGCAAAATTCCGCACAGGAATCACACAAAAAACTCTGTTATAAGAAGTATTTTTTTCCAATTTTTAGCAAGTGCTATCAAAAAAGTATAAAAAACAGGGCTATTGGTCTGTGCGTTTTTTGCAAAAAATATACTGCAAGCTGCCTCACCTCGTCACGGTGCCTTATATTACTGACTATAAGATGGACACTGGCATTATGAGACGGACCCCATTTAACCTTAAAAAAAATTCTCTTGTCCTTCACCAAATTTAGGAGTGCGTTTTTTAATCCGGCGGGTCTTATAAAGCGAAAGAGCCAAGCATAATCTGTAGCATGCCCACCAAGGGGATTTACATTAAGACGCATAGCACAAGAACTTTCACATTCATTTCATGATAACCCGACAGGTCATGGTTGTGAGTATCAGCAGAGCAAGAGCATCTCAAGCGTTATAAAGGGACAGGAGTTGCCATAGGGTGAGAGGCCCATATATGCCATGCCACTGAGGTCTGTTTCCTGTCTGAGAGATTCAACGCTAAGTAATATTCGTGGGAAAAAATAGAATTTATTCTAGATGCGACCTCCGCCAGACTAGGAGGGGACTCCTCCCTCCAGCAAGCAGCTAAGGACAGTCTAGCAGCTGTTAAAATGTAGACCAGAGTTTTATGGAATAATGGAGGAAAGTCATCTAGGCCAATGTTGAGTATCGCCAGCTGTGGGGAGAGAGGGATAGATAAGCCCGTGACCGACTTAATCAAACAGGCGATCAGATGCCAGAAGGGAGTGATCCCTGGACACGACCACCACATGTGTGGAAGGTCCCCCCTCTTGCCACAGAGTCTTCCACACAGCGGCGAAACCTGACCACCAAAACAAACCAATCTCGTCGAGGGGTAGTACCCCACCGTAAATGTATTTTCTTGAGTATTTCAAGGTGGTTAATGCATACAGTTGAACGGGACATATGTCGGGTGGCTCTCTCCCAGTCCTCTCGACAAGAGGAAAATTGCAAGTCCTCCTCCCACCTGTTCATATAAGCTAGCTTTTGGGGGCTACCCAACGACAGTAGTTCAGAATAGATTATAGAGAGACCTTTAGTTTTTTCTGGGTCTGACAACAGAAATCCCTGAAATGCAGAGGGTGGGGATCTCGCCAACCACTGTCCACAGGGGCCTAACGACAGTAAGTGTCTAACCTATAAGCATTGCAGGAAGATCTGTTCAAGAGCCAGGTGTTGAGTCAGTAAAACTTCATGGGCAATCAGTTTACCTCCGACCATCAGGTCTGAAACCGCATGTATCCCTGCTGCTTTCCATTTAGATACGTCTAAGGAGGGAATATGGAAATGTAGCGCCTCAGTGGGGATCACCAACAGGGGCAAGGTGGTCCAATCCCGTGGAAGTCTACGCCAATGCAAGAGCATTGATTGGATCGTGGCTAGTTTAAAGTCCCGCCGTAGTGGTCCTAACGACTCCGCCGCCAGGATACAGCGTAAGCCGGTCTCGCCACCCCCCACGAAGTGACCCTCAATCTGGGTTCCAATACACCTTCGCTTCCTCCAAGATCACCTCCCTGAGATAGGCTCTCAGGTCCGGGACTTCCATCCCACCCCTCCTTACATGCAAAGACATCACTGTTCTGGAGACTCTCTGTTTCATTTTTGCCCAAATATATTTTTTGACTAAGTCTTGCAGTTTCTATTTTAGGTAACAGTAACATTTTAAAAGCTTGTGCCCTGGCCATCCAGGACAAAGATTGCAAAGGGTGATTGTCTAAGCTAGTAATTAAAGTTCTCCTAAGGGACTCCACATTAACCGTCACCAACGAGGGGGAGGAGCACAGGGTTATAACCAGGTATGGGATCCCCTCCGGGCACCAATGAAAGGGAAACAAAGATGCAAGCTGCGCCTGCTGCCCAGGCGGAACCCGCATCGGGAACACAACAGACTTTGTGGCGTTAAGTTTGTACAGGAACACCCGAGAGAAGAGCGTGAGAGCAGACATTAGAGCTGGAAATGAGTTTTTCAAGTTGGTACAGCCAGAGATAATGATGTCCGCATATAGGCCAATCTTATGACAGACTCCACCCACCTCAATACCTGAGATCAGAGGGTCAGCCCGGATTGAGGCCGCTAGAGGCTCCACCACTAGGGCAAAGATCACAGGCGAGAGTGGGCAGCCCAGTCTTGTGCCATTCGTGATGTGGAACCTTCTGGACTGGAATCCCGAGGCATGAACCCTGGCGCTGGGGCAGGAGTACAGTCTGAGGATGGCCGACAAGATCGGCCCCCTAAAGCCAAACTTCCAAAGGACCGCCTGAAGGTGTCTCCAGTGCACCCTATCAAAGGCTTTTTCAGCATCAAGGGACAGCAGTGCACTGGGGACCACCCCTAGCCTCCGCAATACCAATGAGGTCCAACATCCTCCGGGTCCCATCCTTTGCCTGTCTACCAGACACAAATTCCACCTGATCCGGGCTGACCAACAATGGCAGGATGGCAGGATGTGGGACACCCGGGTGGCCAACAACTTTTGAAAAAAAATTTTAGATCGCAATTTAAGAGCGAAATTGGCCTGTAACTACCTGGGGAATCTAAAGCCTTACCCGACTTGGGCATAGTGGTAATTGTCGCCTCCAGGGAGGTGGGGGGAATGGTTTCCTCCATTTGCCAACGATGGAAAGCTCGTAGGAGATAAGGGAACAAACCAGAGGAGAAGGTCTTATAATATGAGTTCGGAAACCCATCAGGGCCTGGCGCGGATAAGGACTTAGTAGAATTGATAGTATTAATAATTTCAGCTTCCGTAAAGAGCGCGTTTAATTCCGTCAGTTGCTCCTCCGATAGTGACGGGAGGTTCAATGAGGTAAGGAAGGTGTCTATTTCCCCTGGGCTTGGTTGTATAGTGTTTTGGCAATCTTTTAAATTATATAGGGATTCGTAAAAGTGTGCTAGGATCTCAACTATATCGGTGGGATTTCGTACTAGTTTCCCATCTGTCGCCTTCATGAATTCTATCATGGTCATTGCAGCTCTCTTATTTATTCTCCTAGCTAGGAGTGCCCCCGCTTTATCACCTGCAGCATAGTAGGAAGTTTTTACCCGCCTAAGGCTCTTTTCATAGTTTGGTAGCATACGGGCTGGATCCTAAGGAGTAGGATCTTGGAGGCATAACGGTGGGCAGGATCCGACTTATTCAGTTCCTCAAGACGACCCAGGTCCGAAATCAGACCAGCACGCATCTGGTCTCGACCTCTCTTTAATTGTGAGGCCTTCTGGATAAGTATGCTTCTCATGACTGCTTTGTGTGACTCCCACAGGATCTCATCTAAAACATCACCCGTGTCGTTGAGGATGAAGAAGTCCGATATATTTTGCCCTAGAGTCTTAGTAACTGACTGATCAGATAGAAGATTTGCATTTAACCTCCAAGTGCGTGTGGGGCTAAGTTTGCGTCCCAGGACCACCTCCAACGACACCGGCGCATGGTTCGACCAGGTGATCAGACCCACCTCCGCACAGTCACAGGCATCCAATGTATCTCCCCCAACCAGGAAAAGGTCTATCCTAGAATATGTTCTGTGCCTGTGGGAGTAGAAGGAGAAATCTCTCTCTGATGCATGTAGGTAGCGCCAGATGTCGTGGAGGTGGAATTCCTGGCACAAAGCGTCCAAAGCCTTACTTCTCTCTGGGGCAGGGGACGATGCATCCAAGTCCCGATCAGGAACCACATTAAAGGGATCCTGTCACCCCCAAATCACCTCATAAGCTATTAAAAGATGTCCCTAGAGCATATTAACACTTATCCTACACTCCTTTTAGCTCCTAAATGCATCTAGTGAAAATTAAGATAAACGTTATTAAATTCACTCATTAGCGATGTTAATTAGTGACTACTGTATTCATAGTCACCCAGGCAGGCTCTCCCTCTTCCTAATATCACGTCTCAATAGGCGTGATCTTCAACTCTGATTCAAATGCGCGTCTCCCCGCTCTCTGCCGGCCGGGCTGCAGTGTGCGGCTGTATGACGCGAATCGCGTCATTTCCGGCTTCGGGTGACGTATGTACACCCGCGTCGCTCTTTTAGCTTCAAGCCCTGCACTGCGCATGCGTGCTGGAGGCATAACAGAGCGGCGCGGGTGTACATACGTCACCCAAAGCTGGAAATGACGCGATTCGCGTCATACAGCCGCACACTGCAGCCCGGCCGGCAGAGGAGAGCGGGGAGGCGCGCATTTGAATCAGAGTTGAAGATCACACCTATTGAGGCGTGATATTAGGAAGAGGGAGAGCCCGCCTGAGTGACTATGAATACAGTAGTCACTAAATAACATCGCTAATGAGTGAGTTTAATAACGTTTATCTTCATTTTCACTAGATGCATTTAGGAGCTAAAAGGAGTGTAGGATAAGTGTTAATATGCTCTAGGGACATCTTTTAAAGCTTATGAGGTGATTTGGGGGTGACAGGATCCTTTAAAATCACCACAGAATACCACCCGCCCATGTGATTCCCCTTCACCAATTCAAACAGAGATCTCAAAAACGTAATTTGGCCCTCATTAGGTGCGTAAACATTGATACGGGTGAGGGCTTCACCACCAACCAAGCATGTCAGTATAATATAACGACCCGCAGGATCCGGCTTGACCTTGATTAATTGAAACTGAACGGAGTTTCTCACCAGAATTACCACACCAGCTTTCTTCTTATCAGGGTGATTAGCAAATAATAGCTGAGGAAAACTTTTGTGGTGTAATCTAACATTATCAGGTTCTAAAAGGTGAGATTCCTGTACACAGAAGATGTCTGCCTTGGATCTGAGGGCTGCTTTCCACAAGTATGAGCGTTTTATAGGGGAATTCAACCCCTTTACGTTGAGTGAAACTATCTTAAACGTCATCATCCAAGTGAAAGAAATGCACCGTATACCTCTCAACGAAGTAGAGCAGGATAGGGAGGCAGGAAAAAGGGGGGGAAAGGAGGATGGACTAGCAGGGAGAAAAGTGGAGAAGGGGGGGAAAGGAGGTCAAAAAGGGGGAAACTAAAGAGGAGAGTACAACGAGAGAGGAGGCAAAAGAAATGAGAAACAGCGAAGGGGTTAGAGGAAACCCCAGAGAGAAAAACACAAATGTAAACAGCAAAGGACGTCCTCCGTCCAAGTGTGGGGGTGAAAGAAAACAAACCCCACCGAACTTCCTTGCTATGGGAGGTTGGCCACCAGATAAAACCGTGGCAAACGGGTGAACTCGACAACAGCACTGGGGTCCACAAGACTCCACTACCGGTCATAGAGCACAGTCAGAGCCAGACCCTGACTTGTATCATCCACGGCATCAACCCCGACCACCTCCAGAATTAGACCCCACGTCTTTCTCCCGCTAGGCTTGTTTAGGCGAAGATGAGGGGGAGGCTCTAGGAAAGTTCCACAATTTAAAAGCCCTCCCAAGCCTGGAAGGTGAGGAAAACGATTGCCTGGAGCCTTTGTACCTAAAGTTCATAGATACTGGGGACCCCCAGTTGTAGGAGATTCCTTTGTCTCTCAAGATGAGACAGTAAGGTGCAAAGTCTCGTCTTCTGACGAGGGTCCTGGGGGACAGGTCTGGGAAAACCAAGAGGGCAGTGAATGGGTCAGGGAGTTGAGGTTTTTGTCTCATGGCTTCCATCAGCATGTCTTTAGTTTTAGGAGAGGAGAAACAAACCAGCACATCTCTAGGAATGTCCTTCCGTAGTCGTACAGGCTTAGGTAGCCTGAATGTTTTATCCACAGCTAGATCTCCCTCAGGAGCATCAGGGATAACAGACTTTAGAAACAACGATACAGAAGCCCTTAAATTTTCATTTTCATCCACTTCAGCCAGATCTCTAAGCTTAACCTACCCTCTGCGGAGTTTGTCATCTAAATCACATACTTTGGCTTGCAGAAAGCGTACATCAGTGTCAATTACAGCATAATCATCTGCTAGATGGTTGTGGACACTAGCAAAGTCCGCCATTTTAATCTCTAGGTGGGATGTTCTCTCTCCCATGGCCCCATATCAGCTCTCAGTTCACAGATCAGGCCACGCATGTCCTCATGCAGGGACCTACGCAGCGAGTCCAGGAAGCCCCGCAGACATCCCCTGGTGATCGGAGCACCATCATCTCCCCTGTCCTCAAAGCCTCCCAAGCTATGGGAAGAGCGGCTGGGAGAAGCTGCGCCCTCCCGCAGCGCCATGTTAGATGCAGGCACAGATGGTCTCTCCACAGCAAAGAACTCTCTTACCGAGTTAACCGTCTCTCGGCGTCTGGATGAAGCCCGCGGCATCTCGGGGAGGGGGGGGGGTCTCTGCACAGTCCCGAACGTTTCCAGCAGGTATTGGCGGTCCGAGGGAGCCTTTAATCGCCGTTAACAGGACTGGGCGTGAGGAGCTCTTCACCGCGTCCTGCTCCATGAGCTGCAGGACACGCCCCCTATTTTACATGTTTTGACTACTTTAATTTGGGTTGCACAGATGTCACACGGGAGGATTGTTCCTCCCGTGTGACATTACATCCTGCAGCGTCGGCATACTCCCGCTAGAATTGCACATTGTCTGCACCTCGATGTGTAATTCCAGGGGGAATAATGGGCTCCTATGGGAGAAGGCGCAGGTGAGTGGTCATTCTTTTTACACCCGCGCTTTCTCCCATAAAAGCGTTGCGTATATTTACTCTGTGTCTGAACAGCAAAGTTAATTTCATATTCGCTTTGCTGGCAGATGCGAACACACAATTGCGTCTTTTTAACCCCTTCATGACCGAGCCTACGTTGACCCTAAAGACCGAGGCATTTTTGTCAATTCTGACCAGTGTCCCTTTATGAGGTAATAATTCTGGAACGCTTCAACGGATCCTAGCGATTCTGAGATTGTTTTTACATGACATATTGGGCTTCATGTTAGTATTAAATTTAGGTTGATAATTCTTGCGATTATTTGTGAAAAAATCAAAAATTTGGCAAAAATGTTGCAATTTTTCAATTTTTATTCTGCTAAACCAGAGTTATGTGACACAAAATAGTTAATAAATAACATTTCCCACATGTCTACTTTACATCAGCACAATTTTGGAAAAAAAAAATTTTTTGGTTAGGAATTTATAAGGGTTCAAAGTTCATCAGCAATTTTTCATTTTCCAGCAAAATTTACAAAACCTTTTTTTTTTGTGACCACATCACATTTGAAGTCCCTTTGAGGGGGTTACATGACAGAAAACACCCAAAAGTGACACCATTCCAAAAACTGCACCCCTCAAGCTACTCAAAACTACATTGAAGAAGATTATTAACCCTTCAGGTGCTTCACGGGAACTAAAGCAACATGGAGGGAAAAAATGGACATTTTAATTTTTCCAACAAAAATGTTCTTTCAGCCTCAATTCTTTCATTTTCACATGGGCAACAGGATAAAATGGATCCTAAAAATTGTTGGGCAATTTCTCCTGAGTACACCGATACCTCATATGTGGTCATAAACCACTGTTTGGGCGCACGGCAGTGCTCAGAAGAGAAGGAGCGCAATTTGACTTTTGGAGCTAATTTTCCATTCAAAAAGTCAAAAGGCGCGCCTTCCCTTCTGAGCCCTGCCGTGTGCCCAAACAGTGGTTTATGACCACATATGAGGTATCTGTGTACTCAGGAGAAATTGTCCAACAATTTTTAAGATCCATTTTATCCTGTTCCCCATGTGAAAATGAAAACATTTAGGCTAAAAGAAAATTTTTGTGAAAAAAAATGAAGTACTTTTTCATTTTTATGGATGAATTTGTGAAGCACCTGGGGTTTCAAAATGCTCACCACCCATCTAGATAAGTTCCCTGAGGGGGTCTAGTTTCCAAAATGGGGTCACTTGTGAGGGAGCTCCAATGTTTAGGCACACAGGGGCTCTCCAAACGCGACATGGTGTCCGCTAACAATTTGAATGGAAAATCAGCTCAATTGTTAGCGGACACAATGTCGCATATGGAGAACCCCTGTGTGCCTAAACATTGGAGCTCCCCCACAAATGACCCCATTTTGGAAACTAGACCCCCAAGGAACTTATCTAGATGCATAGTGAGCACTTTGAACCCCCAGGTGCTTCACAAATTCATCCGTAAAAATGAAAAAAAAAAATTTTTTGTGGAAAAAAAAAAGTACTTTTTTATCTTTATGGATCAATTTGTGAAGCACTTGGAGGTTCAAAGTGCTCATTATGCATCTAGATACGTTCCTTGGGGGTCTAGTTTCCAAAATGGGGTCACTTGTGAGGGAGCTTAAATGTTTAGGCACACAGGGGCTCTCCATATGCGACATGGTGTCCGCTAACAATTGGAGCTAATTTTCCATTCAACTTGTTAGTGGACACCATGTCGCGTATGGAGTGCTCCTGTGTGCCAGCAGCACAAGGGCAACTGGAAGAGTTGGGGTACAGCACCAGAAAATGGCGCCTCTTATAAATGTGCTATTTTCTGGGGTGGCTGTGGATTGCAATTTGCAGCATGGGGGGCCACAACATTTGGGTCTCTTCACGATGGAGATTGCAACCCCCCAACTACCAAGTTGTACCTGGTTGGCAGCCAAAGATAAGGCAAAGCTCCATGTCATTTTATTGGTAGAATAAAAAAAAAATGATGTGGGGCTTCGACATATTTTTATTTTTGGTCCAGCCTGGTACAACTTGGCAGCTACGGACTGCCAGCAACCCCCAGCTGCCTCGTTGTACCTGGCTGGCAACCAAAAATACAGCAAAGCCCATTTTTATGAAAAAATGACGTGGGGCTCCGCCATATTTTTGGTCCAGCCAGGTACAACTAGGCAGCTGGGGGCTTGAATCCCCAGCATGGAGAGGGCCAAGCGTTCTGGGCCCCCCATGCTACAAATTGCAGCCCGCAGCCGCCCTAGAAAATGGCGCATTCATTGAAGCGCCATCTTCTGGCGATTTACCCAGACTCTTCCAGTTGCCCTGGCGCCGGTGGCAAACTGGGTAATAAAGGGGTTAATGCCAGCTTTTTTATTGGCAGCAGGCACTAAGCCCTAGATTCATAATGTCGGGCCAATGTTAGACCCGGCCATTAGGAATCTCTAGTAAATAGTCAGAAAATACCACACAGAGAAAAATCTTTTTATTAGACAAAAACACACAAAAAAAAACTTGGACTCCATCTTTATTATAAAAAGATCCGATGTAGTCCACAACGAAGATCCCACAACGCTCGATCACCTCCGACGTAGTCCACAACAAAGGTCCCACGACGCTCGATCGCCTCTGCTACATCCAGAGAGTGCAGCAAACGAATAAAGTGTCCTCTTGTTGCAGTCTCTGGTGTCATAGTGATAATGCACTGTATGGCAGATCATTGCCATACAGTGCAGCATCACTGTGCAAACCCAAGTCTCAGAGATTACATGATCTCTGAGGCATGGGTCAGGTGACTTGACGTTGCAGTGAAGTGATCTGACAGCCCCATAATGGATCACTGCGCCAGGGCTGTCAGATTAGTTCACTGCAGCATGATCCCCCTGTATCCACATAGTGGATCACTGCGCCTGATCCCCCTGCATGGCGATCGAGCTGCAGAAAGCAATCTGACAGCTCGGACGCAGTGGTCTCAAAGGCCGGATGACTGTGCAGTGGATCACTACGCAGTTTGGATCACTGTGCCCAAACTGTCAGATTGCTTTCTGCAGCTCAATCCCCATACAGGGGGATTCCCCTGCATGGAGAGCAAGCTGCAGAAAGCGATTTGACAACTTGGGCACAGTGATCCACTGGATCACTGTACCCAAGCTGTCAGATTGCTTTCTGCAGCTCAATCCCCATGCAGGGGGATGGAGATCAGGGATCCATCCCCCAGGGATCCATTCCCCTGCAGGGGGATTTATTATTATTATTATTATTATTTATTTATATAGCGCCATTATATTCCATGGCGCTTTACATGCTTAAAAGGGTAGACTTGGACAAGTAACATAGTAACAATAAATGTTGACAATTCGGTTGTACAGAAAGGCTCACAGTATATGAGGGGCGGGTGGGGATACAGTGGGAGGAGGAAATTCCAGTCATGAGGCGGTGTGGTGGACCGGGTCTTATTGCAGGTGGTAGGCTTGGCGGAACAGGTGGGTCTTCAGGCCTCTTTTGAAGGTTCCCAGGGTAGGAGAATGTCTGATGTTTTGGGGCAGTGAGTTTCAGAGTCTGGGTGAAGCACGGGAGAAATCCTGTATGCGGTTGTGCGAAGAGGAGATGAGGGGGGAGTAGAGGAGAAGCTCTTGGGAGGATCGCAGGTTGCATGAGGGTAGGTATCGGGAGACCATGTCAGAGATGTATGGAGGGGACAGGTTGTGAATGGCTTTGTATGTCATGGTTAATGTTTTAAACCGGGATCTCTGGGAAGTAGGGAGCCAGTGAAGGGCTTGGCAGAGGGGGGAGACAGGGGAGTAGCGTGGAGACAGATGGATTAGGCGGGCAGCGGAGTTCAAGATAGATTAGAGAGGTGCAAGGGAGGTATTGGGGAGGCCGGTGAGCAGGAGGTTGCAGTAATCGAGGCGGGAGATGATGAGAGCGTGAATAAGGGTTTTAGCAGTGTCGTGGTCAAGGAAAGTGTGAATCCTATAGATGTTTTTGAGCTGGAGTCGGCAGGAGGTGGCGAGGGCCTGGATGTGGGGCTTGAAGGAGAGGGAAGAGTCAAGGATAACCCCGAGGCACTTGGCATGGGGGACTGGAGAGAGAGAGCAGTCGTTGACGACGATGGATAGGTCAGGTAGTGAGGGGGGGAGCGTCTTGGGGGGGAAGACTATGAACTCGCTTTTGTCAATGTTCAGCTTAAGGAAGCGAGCAGAGAAGAAGGATGAGATGGCGGACAGGCAGTGTGGAATTTTGGATAGAAGGGAGGCGATGTCAGGATCAGGAATCAATCACACAGCAGGGGGATGGGGATCAGGGATCCCCCTGCAGGGGGATGGAGAACAGGGATCCCCCTGCAGGGGGATGGGGATCAGAGATCCATCCCACAGCAGGGGGATGGGGATCAGGGATCCATCCCCTGCAGGGGGATGGGGAACAGGGATCCCCCTGCAAGGGGATGGGGATCAGGGATCCATCCCCCAGGGATCCATTCCCCTGCAGGGGGATTGGGATCAGGAATCCATCCCACAGCAGGGGATCAGGGATCCATCCCCCAGGGATCCATCCCACAGCAGGGGGATGGGGATCAGGGCCCCATCCCCACAGGGATCCCCCTGCAGGTGGATCAGGGATCCATCCCCCTGCAGGGGGATGGGGATCAGGGATCCATCCCACAGCAGGGGGATGGGGATCAGGGATCCATCCCACAGCAGGGGGATGGGGATCAGGGATCCATCCCCCTGCAGGTGGAACAGGCAGGGGGACTTACCAGAGGGCGGTGACTGCAAGAGGGGGAAGAACGGCGGCGGGGACTGGAGCACAGCGGAGGATGAGGCGGTGACAGCTGGAGGAGGTGAGCGGAAGGAAGCGGCGGGAGGAGGTGATCACCTCCTCCCGCCGGTCACCGACGGTGGCAGAGCACGGGGGGGAGGGGTTTTCTAGACAGCAAAGGGGGGGGGAAGCCAGAGACGACGGGGATGAGCTTGGGGGCCGGAGACAGGGGAGGGGGGGGAGGGAAGCAAGCCAGAGACAACGGGGGGGATGAGCGTGGGGGTCGATGAAGGTGGGGGACAGGGCGGATGAGTGGGGGGATGAAGGGACAGGGGACATGAATGGGGATAGCAGGGGGAGCCAGACACAGGCAGAGAAGCAGGAAGGAGACCGCAAACTGCACAGTCGCGGTAATTGCGGGTCTCATTTTTAACCCCCAATTACCGCGACTAGCCTCGTCGGGGCAAAGCGACCATCCCCCCCCAGGACTATAGTGCATGTACCTGCAGCTCAAGTGACAGGTCAGTGAGACCTTCACCTGAGCTGCAGGAGTGCGTTTCCCAGATGTCTGACGCTGAGACATGTGTCGGGAAGGGGTTAAAAAGCGCGCAGAAAAAAGCACAATATGTGAACGTAGCCTTAAGCCTCATTCACACTGTGCATATTTTTTGTGCGCTTTCCCCCCCAAAGCACGTCTGCATTTGACAGCAAAGTGAATGGTCTTTCACTTTTGCCGTTCACACGCAGCGCTATTTTCGGCTGCGCTTTTATGGTCAAAAGCGCGCAGGTAAAAATGAACATGTTCATTCTTTCCGGGTCATTCCATGTCAAGTGATCCAAAAATGAATATTTTTTTTCCCTGACGTCCTCAGATTTTTAAAAAATTTTTTCTATCTGAAGAACAACTTTATCTAATTACAAAAAAAAAGTTTTGAATTTTTTTCTTTATCTGTTAATTTTTTACAGATTTTTAAAGTTTTAAAAAAGTGCGAATTTTGGCCTGGTATGGCTTTACATTTTCTATCATATCTCGGGCTAGAAATAAGATAGAGAAACAAAATAAACACCAATCTACTCAGAACTGTCCAGGCTTTCATCAGATATGTCACAAGAGGATATTTGTTAATATTTTACCCATGTGATCGCAAGCGCAAAACTTTAAAACGCATTTCCGAAAAATCGGCGCGCTTTAAATATTTCAAAAACTGCCCATGTGTCTGCTGTGCTCTTAGCCACATCTGTACCAAATTTCAAGTTGGGATCGCAATGGGATCATATTTTAACATATTTTACTAGTAAGAGCGTCAATGGGTCATTCCATATCAAGTGATCTAAATATGAATATTTTTTTTTACCTGACGTCATTAGATTTTTTTTTTTTTTTTCCTTTATGAAGTACTACTTTAGTTAATTACAAATTAAAAGTTTGGAATTTTTTTCTTCATCAGTTAATTTTTTACAGATTTTTAAAGTTTAAAAAAAGGGTGAATTTTGGCCTGGTACGACTTTAAATTTTTTTATCTCAGGCTAGAAATAAGATAATGAAGTGGGAGAGGCATCAATTTACTCAGAACGGTAACAGCTTTCATTTGAGATGTTACAAGACTATGTTTCTTTATATCAAATTCAAACTATTGACGGGCAATTGTGAAAAAATGACTGATTGTGTTCTTGGTGATTTTTGAATTGACACTATAATAGTTAAATATTTTGCACTTAGGTCCAATGAATGCGTCCATGGGGTCAAGCTGGGACAGAGTCATCACAAATTAGCCTTATTTGCAGATGACCTGCTACTTTACATCTCCCAGCCCCTGGTCTCCATCCCTTCGGTCTTAATGGAGTTTGAACGGTTCGGACAATTGAGCAACTTTAAAGTGAATTGCTCCAAAACCGAGGCACTCAATATTTCTTTGCCTGGAGAATTGGTTTCTCATCTATCTAAACAGTTCCCATTTAAATGGAAAGTAGAAGCCATTAAGTACTTGGGAGTCCTTATACCAAAAGATCTTAAACAAATATTCAATTTAAATTATCAACCCCTTTTGACTAACGCGGAATCGGCATTTACCTCCTATAGACAATTAAAGCTATCCTGGTTCGGGAGAATAAACGTAGTCAAGATGGATGTCTTGCCCCGACTCTTATATACTTTTCAGACAGTTCCTGTTCTATTGGATAGAGGTTTCCTCTCCAAAATGCAATCTATGATCCTTAGATTTGTCTGGGGGGCAAGAGGTCCAGATTGCGAATGAATATCCTATCCTTGCCCGAGACCAGAGGAGGGGTTGGACTACCCAACATACGAGCGTACTTTGAGGCTTCCTCTCTTGTTAGAGCTCTAGATTGGCATTATCATGCGTCCTCCAAGAAATGGGTAGGGGTGGAGCAAGAGGGTTTGGGGATTCCGCTGAAACACCTGCTTTGGATTTCCCCTAAAGACTCCACAGACCTAGTACCTTTGACAGACATGACCAGAAACACCTTGAAGGTATGGCACCTAGTGACGAAAACCCTCCGCTTAAACGACAGACTTAGCCCTTTGACTCCCCTTTTTTCCAACCCATCTTTCCCACCCAGATTTGACAGGCAGAGATTTTTATGTTGGCGGATTGTGGATGACACCCGAGTAGGACAGACTCTGTCCAGTGGTGGTTTGCCCCGATGGCAGAGCTACAACTCAAAGAACCTACGAGACCTCTTAAGTGATTCGAATTTCTCCAATACAGAGCATAATTATATTCAGCTGACCACTCTTGCAGGGTAAGATTGACGCCCAACGTATTGGAGAGGTTATTCCAACTGGAGGCTCCACCGAGGCGCAAAATATCATTTCTATACCAGGCCTTAGGGTCCATTAGAGAGCAGGGCACCCTTTACTTCCAACGTGCTTGGGAGAGGGAATTGGGGTGTAGCATTTCAGAAGCTAATTGGCAGAAATGCTTTATATTTACTCACTCACTAGCTAGCGCTTGTTCTGCACAAGAAAGAAGCTATAAGCTGCTCACTAGATGGTACTTGTGCCCGACGACACTCCGGAACATGTTCCCTGGAACCCCTGATACCTGCTGGCGCTGTGGGGAAGAGAAGGGTACAATGATACACATTTGGTGGAGTTGTGGGGAAATCCAGCGGTTCTGGTCTGAGGTTTTCAATGCATACGCCCGGATAACAGGTAAAGAAGCCGAATGCTGCCCAGAATCGGCAATGTTATCCATTTTTCCAGGTCCTATTGGGCTACAGAAGAGGGATATTCTCCGCTTTTGCATCTCGGCTGCTCGTGCTGTGATCCCGAGGTTCTGGAAATCAAGCCGGGCTCCATCTCTACTTGATTGGTTCAAATAATTGATGGACACATATCGAATGGAGGAGCTCGCAGCTGATGCGTCGGGATCTCGGAACAAATTCTTAGGGATTTGGGTTGAATGGATTCTTTTTCACGACTCTGCAGAATTTAGGAGTATCTTTTCCAGCACAGATAATATGGCTCGACCTCTGGCTGATGGGGAGCCAGTGGGATGAGTACCCTATCTCCTTCCCATACCTCACCCGTCCCCCCCCTCCTTTTTTTCTTTTTTTCTTACGTGGCTTTTCTTTCCCAGTATAACTTTTTCTAATGGTTTTTGTTTCTCTTCTCTCTCTCTCTTCTTTTCTATCTCTCTTTTCTTCCCATCTGATACATTCAGTCTAGGTATTTCCTTTCTACGCCTATACCTTCAGAATTCTAGTGAACATTAGACAGGTATCGAAAACTCTGAGCTGTGAGTAGATCATAAATATTTCGGCCTTCCTTTCCGGTACACCAGTCGATAGACTATTCCAACTAGGCCTCAACGGGTAATGACCCACTTACGTGGTCAACCTGTTAGAAGGGGCCAAGTAATAAAAATCATTCTGCTGGGGCTGCTTGTCCCCTTGACATCAAAACATCTCAAAACCCTGAGAAAGGTTGTATACTTGAGTGTTTGGAATTATATTTAGATTGTAGTATATATTGCACCAGAGATAAGCGCAAAAGTAAATTTGCAGCTTATCTTAAAGTTACTAATAACTTTGTGAATTCTCTTTTTGTATATTTTATATGTCTCAAGATTTTGTTAAAAGATTGAATGTATGTCTTTCATATGTTTTTTCAAAATTTAATAAAAATGAGATTAACCATAGTTAAATATTTTAAAATATGATCCCATCACGATCCCAACTTGAAATTTGGTACAGATGTGGCTAAGAGCATAAAAGACACATGGGCAGTTTTGGAAAATTTTTATTAAAATGTTTTTTTCGGAAATGCGTTTCTAAATGTTGCGTTTGCATTCGCATAGGTAAAAAATTAAAATTAACAAATATACTCTTGTGACATATCTGGTGAAAGCCTGGACAGTTCTGAGTAGAATGGTGTTTATTTTGTTTCTCTATCTTATTTCTAGCCCGAGATAAAAAAATTTAAAGTCGTACCAGGCCAAAATTCACCCTTTTTTTAAACTTTAAAAATCTGTAAAAAATTAACTGATGAAGAAAAAAATTCCAAACTTTTAATTTGTAATTAACTAAAGTAGTACTTCATAAAGGAAAAAAAAAAAAAAAATCTAAAGACGTCAGGTAAAAAAAAATATTCATATTTAGATCACTTGATATGGAATGACCCATTGACGCTATTAATAGTAAAATATGTTAAAATATGATCCCATTGCGATCCCAACTTGAAATTTGGTACAGATGTGGCTAAGAGCACAGCAGACACATGGGCAGTTTTTGAAATATTTAAAGCGCGCCGATTTTTCGGAAATACGTTTTAAAGTTTTGCGCTTGCGATCACATGGGTAAAATATTAACAAAGATCCTCTTGTGACATATCTGGTGAAAGCCTGTATAGTTCTGAGTAGAATGGTGTTTATTTTGTCTCTCTATCTTATTCCTAGCCTTAGTTATGAGGAGAAACGTAAAGGCAGGCAACAGCGAAATTCACACTTTTTCCGAACTTTGAAAATCATTTAAAAAAAAAATAAATTTTTTAAAAAATTTTTCTCTTCACATTTTGCATTGTCTGACATGCTATTATCAAATAACAAAATCTCAAAAGAATTAAAAATATAGAGGTAATAATCATTGGTTCACTTGACATGGAATGACCCTTCCGCCTTTTTGTGCGCTTTCTCCCATAGGCACCGTTATAACCGCTGGAATTACGCATCGCCGTTCAGACGATGCGTAATTCCAGCGGGAATACGCCGGCGCTGATGTCAGAGGGGAGGAAGACTTCTGTTCCTCCTCCCCTCTGTGACATCTGTCACAGCCCCATTTGATTTCGCAGTGCATTATACGCTGCAAAATCAAATGTAAAATAATGACAAATGTATTAAAAATAAATACTTGCCCTCCGCCGAGTGTTCGGGAGTAGGAGCAGGCATCGACCTGCAAAGACCTTGCATGATGTCAAAATGACATGGGTCAATGTGATTGGCCCCTCACGGTCATGTGATATGTCAAGTCAAGGTCTTTGCAGGTCGATGCCTGCTCCTGCTCCCGGTTACCGATCACTCGGCGGAGGGTTAAGAATAAAAATCTTTATCTTTAATACATTTGGCATTCTTTACATTGATTTTGCAGTGTATAATGCACTGCAAAATCAAATGGGGCTGTGACAGGTGTCAGAGGGGAGGAGGAACAGGATTCTTCCTCCCCTCTGTTACATCACTGAAGAAATAGCCCCGTGCGGTGTGTGAATGCACTCGTGTATTTTTACGGAACTTTTTTGCGCGGGTCAAAATGCTGGAAAAAGCGCCCACACAAAAAAGTGCAAAAAGAGTGCTGTGTGTGAACACAGCCTTAGGGTGCTAGCACACGCTGCATATTTTTACGCGAGTGCTGTTGCAGTTTTTGTAGCCATCACCAGGAGTGGAACAATCAGAGGAAAAGTCTAATGGTACTGTCACACGGGGCGATCTCTGTGGCGATGTTGCCGGCAACTTAGGGGCGTGGCTACGTTGCGGCAACATCGCTCATGAGTTGGTGCATGTGACAGGGCAATGATAAGGCGATAAGTTGCCTAAGCAACATCGCCAGGTTTCCTAACATGTTGGGAAACCTGGCGATATTGCTCAGGTGATCTGGCTGCAGGTGTGATGCCGTCACTGCAATGTTGCCGACAACTTCCCCCATAGACTCCCATGTTATGGATCGCTGTTAGGATAGAGTTTAACCCTGGCTGCGATACTTGCCGGCAAGATCGAAGATGCGTTGCTGGCGATATCGCTGCGTGTGACTTCGCAACAGCAACCATGGCAGCACGCCAAAAAAGTGCGCGTTCCTGTAAGTTGCCGGCAATATCGCTACAGAGATCGCCCCGTGTGACGGTACCATAAGGCCACGTGCACACGTTCAGTATTTGATGAGTTTTTTACTTCAGAATTTGTAGCCAAAACCAGCAGTGGGTGATAAATACAGAAGTGGTTTAGGTGTTTCTATGATGGTGGGTTTACACACACCAATTTATCTGTTCAATCTCTGAACCAATCTCTGGTTGCAGTGAAATCATGGATATATTACTCCATGTTGTACACAGCCACAAAATGGAGCAATGTATCCATGATTTCACTGCAACCAGAGATTGGTTCAGAGATTGAACAGATAAATTGGTGTGTGTAAACCCACCATTATGGCGGGTTTACACGTCGCTATATCGCAGTACAATTTCAATCAAAAGTCACGTGGTTCAATCGTCGGAGGCGAAATCGTTCCTGCGTTGTATGGTGTGAACGTCCAATACGATGCAGGAACGATGTCAATGCGATATCGGGGATCGAATGAGCGTGCTATTCAATGCCCCGATATTGCATAGCGATTGAAGCCGGATCGTGCTGTGTAAACGCCCAATTACGATGCGATTTCATACGTCACCCATTCACTCCCATGTTAACTATGCGATCCTGGGTTGGGAGGTGGAGACATCGCACGGACGTTGTAATACGATATCGCAGCGTGTAAACATTCAATGCGATGCGGGAGGAACGTGCACTAATTGCGCACTCCCGCGCCATTGAGTTGCGATATCGAAACGATATCGCGGCGTGTAAACCCACCATTAGACTTTTCCTCTGATTGCTGCACTGCTGGTTTTGTCTACAAATCCTGAGGTAAAAAAACTCATCAAATACTAATGGTGGGTTTACACGCCACGATATCGTTTCGATACCGCAACTCAATGGCGCGGGAGCGCGCAATTAGTGCACGTTTCACCCGCATCGCATTGACTGTTTACACGCTGCGATATCGAAATACAACGTCCGTGCGATGTCTCCGCCTCCCAACCCAGGATCGCATAGTTAACATGGGAGTGAATGGGTGACGTATCAAATCGCATCGTAATTGGGCGTTTACACAGCACGATCCGGCTTCAATCGCTATGCAATATCGGGGCATTGAATAGCACGCTCATTCGATCCCCGATATCGCATTGACATCGTTCCTGCATCGCATTGGACGTTCACACCATACAACGCAGGAACGATATCGGGTCCAACGAGCGAACCACGTGACTTTTGATTGAAATTGTACTGCGATATCGCGACGTGTAAACCCGCCATCAGAGTGTGCACGAGGCCTAAAGCTGGTTTCACACTGCAGTCTTTTCCCTAATCAGATTCCATCCAGTTTGTGTGCCAAAACCAGGAGAGGAACTTGCTGAGAAAAACTTTAATTGAAAGATTGACACCTGTTCTGAGTTTTGGAGACACTCCTGGTTTTGGCACACAAACCGGATCGAACCTGATAAGTGTCTCTGAAATTCAGAACAGGTGTCAATCTTTCAATTATAGTTTTTCTCTGCAAGTTCCTCTCCTGGTTTTGGCTCACAAACTGGATGGAATCTGATTAGGGAAAAAACTTCAGTGTGAAACCAGCCTAAAGGCCCCGTTACACGGGGAAACATCACTGGTAACTGACGGGAGCGTGCACATTTTTGGTCGCTGCTGAGCTGTCAGACGAGGAGACATCGCCGGCAACGCAGCGGTGATATTGAAAGCAACTATCGCTGCCAGGGTTAAATTGAACCCTGGCAGCGATCCTTAACCTTGGACTCAATGGGGGAAGTTGCTTGCACCATTGCTGTTGCGATGTCAGACAGGGCGATTCAGGCAGATCGCCTGAGCAACATCGACAGGTTTCAGGACATTGTCCTGAAACCAGGCGATTTTGCTGAAGCAACCATCGCCGTTGATATCACCCTGTTACATGGGGCAACTCTCCAGCAATGTCGCTTCAACATGGCAACACCCTTGAGTTGTCGGAGATGTTTCCCCGTGTAATGGTACCTTTAGGCCACGTGCACACACTGAGTATTTGAGTTTTTGACCTCAAGATTTGTAGCCAAAACCAGGAGTGGATGATTAAATACAGAAGTGGTGACGTGTTTCTATTATACTTTTCCTCTGATTGCTCCACTCCTGGTTTTGTCTACAAATCCTGAGGTAAAAAACTCATCAAATGCTCAGCATGTGCACGTGGTCTTATAGAAACAAGTGCTCTGCATCATTAACACAGTCAGTCGTTTACCTTCTGCCAGGCTTCCTATGAGTATGGAATGTTTTGACTGATCCTAGCCATTCTGAATTTTTTTTTTTTTTTTTACACATTGTACTTTGTTAGTGTTAAATATTTGTTGATAAGGGTTGTATTTTATTAATGAAATGAAGAAAAAATCTGATAAATTTGCCGTTTGGAAACTTTTAATATTTATGACCTTCAAAAGATTCTGACAAGTGATACTTGCTGCCTGATCCAGGGGCAGCATGCATCAGACAGTGGTCAGCAGTGCTGTTAGAAAAAAACATACTTTAAAAGCCTTCGGGGACCGAGCCCTGCTGCAGACCAGCCGGACAGGCGAGTGCCAGGTGGATTCTCCCCGCCTGCTGCCCTGGACTAACAGGTCTATCACTACATGCTCACATAGGAAGAGACCTGTCATTCCATGGCAATGGGCAAGGAAAAGCTTGAATATCTAAATGGCTTGTCCATGGCCCAAAAAATGTGAATAAGCAAATGTGCAGTTTTACTTGTATACTATTTTTTTTTTTTCCTTTCTCAAAAATATCTTGTCTTTTCATATACTTTTAAATTTAGATACTTGCTGTTCCACTGAAAAGACTGACATCTCATCCTCTTCCTTCTCCACAAATGTAAGTGATTCATGTATTTGTGTATTTCATACAGTTTAGTGTGAAGATAGATAAAAAGTTGGCTGTGAGACTTATTTTACTATTTTTCTAGATGATTGGTCATAATCGAGAAAAATAAAACTTTTATCTGCAGTAGATGAGGAGTGGTTTTCTCGTCAGGACTGTATTAGGCTACCTTCACTTTTGCGTTCCCCTCCGCAGCAATGTGGCCGCAGCACCACAAACCCCTATCTTTATAATAGGAGTGCACGGTGCTGCGCTTGACTGCGCATGACCGTGCGCACCCATTCACTGCCATATGTGATCTGTGCGCAGCCGGATGCCTGCGCACAAATCGCCCAGACTCGTCCGCACCAGAAATGCAACATGTTGCGTCCCTGGTGCGGACGAGACTGGGTGATTTGTGTGTAGGCATCTGCCTGCATACAGATCACATATGGCAGTGAATGGGTGTGCACAGTCAAGCGCAGCACCGTGCGCTGCCATTATAAGGATAGGGGCTTGCGGTGCTGCGGGCACATTGTGGGAACGCAAATGTGAAGCCAACCTTATAGAGATTTTTCTGTATAATCTTCATATGACTTCCTTGCAGCAAAATTCCTCCTAAAATGTCATATTTGCTATGTGCTGTTATAGAAGAGAAAACACTACCAGAATAAAAATAAAGTCTTTTAAAGCACCATTTCAGTGTTTGTTCTTGCATTGCGGGTGTGGTGCTTTAAACTTGCGCTGTCTTCATCCTTTTTCGGCACCGCTTCGGTTTTCGCTGCCGTCTTGTACCCATAGCTTCTGACCATCCGAAAGTCAGAATTTGCGTTAGAAGCTCTCAGTGTAACTATGTAAACCAGAACAAGACTGTCATAGAGTTACACTGAATTGTGACCTCCAGCATGCTCCATGAAACACTGGCTCTACCAGCAGGACACAAAGCACTAGAGACAGACAGGAGCGCTGCTGGAAACAAGTGAAGACAGCAGCAGGTGAGTATAATACAGGGGCAGGGACTTACATTTATAAAACCACTCCAGCAATGAAATTAAATAAAAATTTGGAGTGGTGCTGCAAAGCTTCATTGTGTGGGGAAGGATATAATATTCTTCTATTGACTGCAAGAAAACGTATGGCCATGGATTTTCAGTAACATGAAAATCTAAAACTTATGTTCTGTGTGGATGCAACCCCTTGGCTGTGTCCACATCTGATTTGTTTTTCTGTGAACCTCAGTGGAACAGAGACAGAACTGAAGTTTGGGACCAATCAGTCACATAGAGTAGCAGTGGTACCTAACAGACCCCATTGATTATAATGTCCTTTTTTTCCTGTACAGAATAGTGCAGCGTGCAGTAATGTAGCAGGTGATAAGTTGGAATCAGCAATTTGACATGTGCGCTGCAGTGATGTTGCAGGTTTCAGACTCGAGACAGTGGGTGCAGTGATGTATCAGGCTGGGGGCAGTAATCTAGCTGGTTTTAGGCTGAGGGCAGTAATCTAGCTGGTTTTAGGCTGAGGGCATCACTGTAGAAGGTGACACTGGCTGGAGTGATGCAGCCAGCTGCTGGTGAGGAGATGGTAGAAATACCATGGAAAAAAGCACATTTAGTCCAAGCATATTAATGAGTGTTATGACTGACACCTCCCACAGAAGAAAATAATTAGTTTCCTTGATTCATTTTGGATGTACCGTCTAGTACAGAACTGATTGGCTGTTGTAGGGTCGGTCTCTAAAGGCCCTGTTACATACTACGATGTGGCAGTGATCTGACCAATGATGTGGATGGCTGCCACATCGTGAACTGATTGCTGGTGAGCTGTCACACAGGCAGACTCGCCAGCCACATCGTGGAAAAGAATAAAATATTCTTTCTACGATGTCTAGCTCCCGCTGCCAGGCTGCGGTAAGCGGGAGCAGGCGCTGGTAACCATGGTAAACAGCGGGTATCTAGGCAGCGTCTAGTTACCTAATGTACACCCTGGTTACCAGGCCCTCTCCGCTTACAGGCTGGTATCCAAGGTACACAGCGGGTAACTAGGGACAGCGCTGGGAGCTCGTCCATCCTTGGTCTCCCACTATCTCATACGCTGATACTGGGCGCCCAGCGGGAGGCAAACGATAGATTTATGGACAGGACCATAAATCTACGATCAACGACTTATCATTGAGTGTTGAGACGTGTTACACACAACGATGTAGTTTCGACATTGCTGCAACGTCACCAAACCAGTGACGTTGCAACGATATTGTTGTGTGTAAGGGTGAGTGCCCACAGGATGTTTTTGCTGCGTTTTTGGTGCGTTTTCTGCATGCAGTTTACCATTGGTTTATTTATGCTAATTTGTTCCTGTGGTTTTGATTCCCAGCAAAACTAATGTGTTTCACAGAAATGCTGTGCCCACACATTGGTTTTTGCAAGTGTCAAGAACTGTCAAATACCTGCGTTTTTGGTGCAGATGGGAGAAAATTGACATGTTAATTATTCCTGCGTTTTTGCTGCAGTCAATGGCAAAAACGCAGGAAAAACGCAGCAGCGAACAACGCGCTGAACACGCAGACAAAATCATAGCTAACCTCCTTGTCAAGGACTTGAGGGTCCTCAGGTTTTGCTGCGTTCAGGACTGTTAAAAAAACGTCCTGTGGGCGCATACCCCAACGAGCCCTTAAGGCTGTTTTCACATCAGTGATTTTTGTCAATCACGGCAGATCTGGCAGTTTTGCTGCATCTGCCGCGTAACGGATCACGTGCGGCAAGACCTATTCATTCCCTATGGGACTTGCGGTCATGTGCAGCACTTGCAGTTTTGTCAGATCCGGTACTTGCGGCAAGTCAACAACCTTCTGCTAGCAGCATTTTTTTTTTTTTAACTTGCTGCAAGTACCGGATTTGCTGAATCCGGCAAATCCGCAAGTGCCGCACATCACCTCAAGTCCCATAGGGAATTAATTGGGCTTGCCACAAGTGATCCATTATGCTGCAGATTATTATTTATTATAGTGCCATTTATTCCATGGCGCTTTACATGTGGAAAGGGCATACGTAGACAAGTACAATATACATGAACAATATAAGGCACACAAGGCACAGTAGGAGAGAGGACCCTGCCCACGAGGGCTCACAGCCTACAAATGACTGGCAGTAGGAGTGGGTAGAGCTGGTCATGTGGACGTTTGGTGGCCTGAAGCTCACTGTAGGTTGTAGGCTTGTCAAAAGAGGTGAGTCTTCAGGTTTCTTTTGAAGGTTTACACCAAAAGCTTAGTCTGCTAGAGAATTTATGCCAGAAATAGAAAAAGCACCCAATGCTGCCAAATATTGCATAAATACTTTTTATTAATGCTGGTTATAAAGAGGCAAACAAAAGTGACTTACAGTACAGATAAAGTGACATGTGCGGCTCAGTACAGAGGAGTATGAGCCCCTGGACCAGTAAACTGAGTAATCCAGCACAAAGTGATGGGTAGGTGTATTAACCTTGTACTTATGTTATAGGAAAAAGGAGCTGACTGTGCAATGTCTATAGGAATGGGAGGTGGGATATATGATACCTCTAACCCTGTTTATGCAGTCATAGCACCAAACCCTTATAACTACTAAATCCTTTATTCCATCCAGTCTGAATTGATCACACTGCCATAGGCAACTAAGATAAAATATTTAGATTGGAATGTGTGGATAAGTATGGGTAAAAAAACTGTGTATACCTACACCATGTAACTGCTCATAGGAACTGCTATTCAGGTCTTCTATGGTCATACTCCTCTGTACTGAGCCGCACACGTCACTTTATCTGTACTGTAAGTCACTTTTGTTTGCCTCTTCATAACCAGCATTAATAAAAAGTATTTATGCAATATTTGGCAGCATTGGGTGCTTTTTCTATTTTTGGCATAAATTCTCTAGCAGACTTAAGCTTTTGGTGTAAATTATGTATAGGAGAAGCCTTTTTATATTTAAATACTGTCCTATTGGATTCCATTCAGTAATACTTCTTTTGAAGGTTTCCATGGTAGGCAAGAGACTGATATTTTGGGGCAGAGAGTTCCAGAATATAACGGATGCACGGGAGAAATCTTGTATGCAGTTGTGAGTAGAAGGGATTATAGGGGAGTAGAGGAGGAGATCATGAGAGGATCACAGGTTGTGTGAGGGTAGGTATCGGGAGACCATGTCGCAGATGTACAGAGGAGACAGATTGTGGACGGCTTTGTATGTCATAGTTAGGGTTTTGAACCAGGGTCTCTGAGAAATGAGTAGCCAGTGAAGGTGTTCGTAGAGAGGAGAGTCTGGGGAATAGCAGGGAGACGGGTGGATTAGTCGGGCAGCAGCGTTTAGGATAGATTGGAGTGGTGCAAGAGTGCTAGATGGGAGGCCGGAGAACAGAAGGTTACAATAACCAAAGCGGGAAATGATGAGTGTATGAACAAGTGTTTTTGCAGTATCTTGGTCAAGGAGTGTATGGACCCGGGAAGTATGAGAGTCGCCAGGAGGTGGCAAGGGCTTAGAACTTAGCTGATGCACTGACCATAGCATGAGAGCCCAGTAACCAACATTAAGGTGTCTCATTTTACTGGGTCCTATCAGCTAGGTTCTCATTTTTTTTTTTCCCTCTGTATCTTGAAGCAGTTTTTGCTATGCCTTTTTGCCCCATTCACACTTGGATTAGCTCTACACATAGCTTTGCCATTTGCATTCATTATCCAGTATGCTATTTCACAATTTTCTTAATGTTAGTGTGCAGGAGATTTCTTTTTTGTCTTGATGCTTTGTATAGTTACCACCTTTCACTCAGGGTTGTCACCGGTCATGTGAATGTTATGTTTTCTGACTGCACTCTCCCCTGCCCTGTAGCCTCCCCTGCAAACACCCTTACATGCAGGTTTTTAATTGCACTTGGTGGCATAGAACACCCATACACAATTCCACACCGCAGGCAGAGGCATAAAGTTAAAACCCGGTAAGATGAGACACCTTGACGTTGATTATCGGGCTGTCATGCTATGGCCAGTGCATCAGCTAACATCTCATTTTTTCACTGGATCTTGAAGTAGTTTTTGCTATGCCTTTATGCCCCATTTACACTTCAATTAGCTCTATACGCATAGCTTTGCTATTTGCATTCATTAGCCAGTATGCTATTTCTCAATTTTCTCAGTGTTAGTGTGCAGCAAATTTCCTTTTTGTCTTTATGTTCTTTCTAGCTAGCACCATTCACTCAGGTGTTGCCGGTCGTTCTTTAATGTTAATAGTAGGTTGTGGTCAGACAGATCGAAGGGTGAGTTTGTTGCAGACAGAGCAAGCATTCCATAGTGCTCCAGGTAGAGGGTCTGGGGGAGCTGGGGCTGGAAGAATGAGTATAAGGTTATTAAGGTTGCGAAAGTTTGTGTTGGATGGTAGGTATGGGTTAGAAATGACTGTGGAGATGTGATGAGGGGGTCCAGGATTTGGGGATATGTCACCAAGTAGGAGAAGCAGATATAGCGTTAGAAGGTGAGAGCAGGAGAGAGTACGTGGTGGGCATGCATGTGTGGAGACAAAGGATTGTATGTGAAGGAACAGTTCTGAGGAGGAGGAGAGATGGCTGGTTAGAATGAAGGGAGAGAGCACTACTTCATTAGTGGGTGGAGGGATTAGTGGTGTTAGTAAGAAATGAAGTAGTATGGGGATGAAGGTGAACAGAAGAGGAAACATTGTTTCAATGATTTGACTTGGCCTAGATCGCTTGAACGTCATTGTTTGATCGCTAGTAAGTTGTCACATATACAGATATCATGAAAGATGCAGCAACGACTCCACGACAAGCGAGCAATATTAGCAGTCGTTTGGATGCCTATATTCCTATGTCCTCAATAGGCAAAGTTGTTAACGACATCTTTATCTAGGTGTCACGCTCGCCGATGCTGCAGGTTAAACGTACGATCATCGACTGATTTATGGTCCGGTTCATAAACCTGCGATCAATGATCAGCCGACTTATTGCTGGTCGTATCTACGCGTCACACGCTACGATGTCATTTAAACATCTCTAAAACCCGTGACGTTTCAACGATATCGTTAACGATATCGTAGTGTGTGTGACGGGGCCTTTACTATGTATTCCAGTACCTTGCAGTCCTTTCCGGTTCAGTTCTGGTCTAATTCGTTCTATCACACTTTGAATTTTGCATTTGGAATTATGCACTGAACAGACTGAAGTCTTGATGTTTGGACTTGGGGATGGACCCCCACTCCACTTTTTAACAACCATACATATAGTAAATCATACACTCTAATAAATACACGCCACACATTATTTTGGATGTCAAATGGCCACAGCTTTATTTAAATCACAGGATTACCAATCCCAGTAGGAGTCAGGTGGAGTGCTATTACATTGGGATTCACAAGTACTGTGATATCCCCAGCTGTCTGACATCCAGCATCCGGCCAGACAGCCATAAAGGGGGCGGCACGTATTGGCTGCTATTCGAGCAGAGCCAGTAAACTTTCAGGGCACCAATGCCCTATTATCCTCACTTCCGTGTTTAACCACTGTGCCCGCCCCAGATGACGTTACCATTACCACATCCTTCAGGCTGGCCACCAAAGCCAAGCCTGCTCACCACCATGAGGTTTTACATCCTCTATTAGTTAAAATTAGTCCACCTTAACTTGTCTGCAACTTCCACCTGACTCCGACCCCGCAAGCCGTGACAGGTTATAAATTCCTACACATGTGACACCATTTGGTAATTTTTCGTTTTTACACGTTTTCCAATTACACCCTATAAAAGATGCCCCTGCACAAGCATAAAGGGGTCAAAATTTAGCACCTTTGACTCACAAAGAGTCATCCTACAGCTCTCAGGAGAGGAAAAACCCCCTGTGGAGGAAACCTCTAGGGAACCATGGCTGAAGGATTGCCCTTCCCTTGGGCTTAAAAGGTTAATGCCAAAATTAACTTTCGTAGAAATTGTATAACTAACATGGTACAATACAAACCAATGCTCATACCACAAATAAATAAGATATTAATAACCATACAAGTAATGGGTAAATATAACAATCCAGATTAGTGACTATCACAGGGCGGGAGGGCGGGTAATGTTTCTTCAAAGAAGTCTCTTGAAAGAATGCCGTCCTTCTCAAAGTAGTGGCCCCACCCCCCACCAATGAGTCACCAGGCACACCCATACCTCACTCTCATACATTACCCCTTCCTCTTAAAGCAAGATCTCTTGATAACATCTACACAGACCCTGCCATACAACCAGGCTACTGGAGTTCTGGGTCCACCCCTCGCCACCATCATGTACCCCTTTTGCCTAGGGCTCCGGGGTGTTCTATCACACTTTGAATTTTGCATTTGGAATTATGCACTGAACAGACTGAAGTCTGAACAGGATAAAGATAATTCGATCTGTGCTGCTGTATGTAATGACAAACATCCTCTGTATTATAAAACTGGTGATCTTTATTCCTACATGTTTCAAGGTTGTCCCGACCACTTCATCAGAGATACATTAGCAGAATTCTGCTAATGTATCCCTGATGAAGAGGTCAGGACAACCTTGAAGCTTGTAGAAAAAAAGATCACCGGTTTATAACACAGAGGACGTTTGTCATAATTCAATCTGCTCTGCTGTATATAATCTTTGTCCTGTTGGCTTTTACGTGACCATCCTTGAGGTGGAGGATCCTGTGGCAGCTGTTTGATACACGATAACCGGTTGTGGGTCTCACAGCCGATCAAGGTGAGCAGCTTCATATACTACATACACTGCTTTGCACCAAACAGATTAGACCCATTGCGCCCTTGTCTACCCATTTTTATATATAAAGTCTGAACAGACCTCTGGGCCCTAATTTATGACGCAAGTCTAATCAGGTGTGACCAGAGGGAGGGCATGGACTTCTCTTGATCATCTAATCATAGTTGAGACCAGAGGCAGAAACACATAGCTATAGTAACACAGAGGTCATAAAGAAAGAAAGGACTGAGTTGTTGGATATATTCATCCTGCATGGATCATTGTGGCATATCAGATTATGGGAAGGATGTGTAATAATCATGAAGTTGTACAAGTCAAGATAAAACATCTGGATCTGCCATGATTGACAAAAATCGCTAATGTGAAAGCAGCCTTACATGTAGTATTATTGTGACTATGCTTTGTGGGGTAATGAGGTTTCTCCAAAAACCTCAAAATACTGCACATGTGCTGCCATAGGTCCTGATGCATCCATAATCTAACACCTTCTATTTTCATCAGTTACAGAATGGCGTCTGCTGAGCTGAGGGACGAGCTGAAGTGCTCCATCTGCCTGAGCCTCCATACCGATCCCGTATCCCTGAGATGTGGACACTTCTTTTGCCGCTATTGTATTGTGAGTGCGCTGGATGAACAGGAGGCGGCTGAAGTGTATTCCTGTCCTGACTGCAGAGCAGAATATCCAGAGCGTCCGGCCTTGGAGAAGAAAACAAAAATTGAGACTATAGTAGAGCCTGAAATGGTGGAGAGCAGAATCTTCTGTACCTACTGTACAAAGTCTCCTGTCCCGGCTGTGAAATCCTGTCTACATTGTGAGAACTCCCTATGTGACGACCACCTGACAGCCCACAACAATTCAGTAGATCATATATTAACAGATCCCACTGGCTCCTTTGGCAACAAAAAATGTTCCCTCCACAAGAAGGTTCTGGAGTTTTACTGCCCGCAGGACAAGGCTTGTCTGTGTGTGTCATGTTGTCTGGTTGGCGAACACCGAGGACACCAGGTGGATCTTCTACATGAGGCTTCTGAGAAGAAGAAAGGGAAACTGAGGGAAAACCTGGATGAACAAAAAGAAGAAAAAGCTAAATTTCAGACAAGAGTCCATAATCTGCAGGATCATATGAGGAAGATCCAGGAGAAAGCCTCTGATAAGAGGAAGAACATCAGTAAGATCTTTATGGACATTAAGAAGCAACTGGAAATGGCAGAAAAGAAAGTGCTGAGCGAGGTCTCCAGACAGGAGGAGAAGATTGTGTCCCATATATCTGATCTGATCCAGAAGCTGGAAATGCAGGAGGAAGAGCTGTGCAGGAAGATGCGTCACGTGGAGGAGATGTGCCGGGTCACCGACCCAGTAAGACTTTTACAAGAAAGTGACATTACAGTGTGTCGTCATGAAGGTAATGAGGACACAAAGGGAGATGGTGGAGAGGTCAGTTCTGAGGACGATCTGGATGAGGTTCTGATCTCCATAATCTTACACCGATCTACGAGGGACATTGTCACCAATGTAACATCTGAGCTCGGGATCCATGTTCCAGACATATTGCTGGATGTGGACACTGCTAATGCATATTTGAAGATATCTAAAGATTTGAAGATGGTGGTAGAATCCAAAATTAAACAAAAAAGACAAAGATCGACAAAAAGATTTCAGGATTACTCCCAGGTGTTAAGCAGATGTGGTCTTTCCTCAGGACGACATTACTGGGAGGTAGAGTGGGACCTGATGGGAACATGTGACATCGGAGTGTCTTATCCCAGTATAGGAAGGGAAGAAACTGAGTCTGAAATTGGAAATAATGATAAATCTTGGTGTTTTTGTGATTACGATGGAGAATATGGAATATTTCACAACTCGGACTATTTAACCCTTCGTGTAGAACCAACATGCCCAAAACTTGGAGTCTTCTTAGACTATGAGGCCGGGCGTCTGTCCTTCTATGAGCTGTGTGACCCCATCAGACACTTACACACCTTCACTGCGTCTTTCACTGAACCCCTACATGTTCTCTTCTCTGTGAATGATGGATGCTCTGTTAAAATAGTAAATTGAAGTCCGTAATACTGTGTCAGGATATTGACAGCAGCTTTAGGAGATGTTAACAAGAAGGAATTTTTGACGTTAATTGTTATATTGTTGTGGCTCATTAGGCAGAGGCACAGAGACCTGTTCAGCTTTTTTAGGCCAAGTTGAAATTTTTTTTTTGTCCTTCAAGCTTCTGATAAAATAATCCAGAACTGGAGTTGTGTGGTGAAAATGCCATATTGATTTCCCTATGTGACACCTATAACAGTCGCCCATAAAAGTAATGTCCTTATATCAGGTGTCCATATTATGTATGGTGGGAGTTATGATTCTGGTTTGGGTATTACAATCTGTTTAAAAGTTAAATTAGTAAAAGTTAAAAAAAAATTCTTGTAGTTCTTGTGTTTTATGTTCCTTTGTGGCATCCCAGACTATTTTTGTTTCGTACTTAAGAGTTTTCAAAATGAAATTCTCAGAAGACGACATTACTAGGTAAATATGATTCACATTGCATTTGTGTAGTAATTATTTGCAGGCATCATCACATGTCTTAGAGGACTAAAAGGATCGGGGTGAACATGTAGATCATAGACTAAATATCGACCCATTACGATGCTCTACATCAAGTTTGCTGACTGCAAGATACCATGATCTTTATGATTTTGGTTTTGTCCGTTTCTGCAAAATGTGGTTTACTAAGGAACTCCTACAGTAATAATAACATTTTATATACTGTATTTTTCGCATTATAAGATGCACTTTTGTTCCCCCACATTTTGGGGGAAAGTGGGGTATGCATCTTATAATGCGAAACACTGTTGCGTGGTGGGGGGGCTGTGGAGCAGTGTTCGGGGCTGGAGGAGGCCAGGAGCGGACTGCAGCAGCGGCCCCGTGTCATGTGAGGCCGCTCATTATCTACTGTAATATGCACTGCTTCCCGCTGTCAATCAACAGCGGGAGCAGCTCATATTGTAGGAGCGGGTACCACAGCCCAGCGGCTGCGGTCTTGTGTGGATAGTCGGTGCTTTCCACACAATGACAGCATGGAAAGCACTGACTATCCCTGGGAGGACGAGCATACTCACTGCTCTCCTCACTCCCTGCCGTCTGCGGCATCGCCGCTGTCTTTGCCAGCATCCGGGTCCTGTGAGCGTCGCTGTATAGTGACGTCATCACCTGCGCGATGCTCACAGGTCTGGATGCCGGGCACAGAAAGCGGGGATAGCGCGGACAGTAGGGAGCGAGGAGAGGGGTGAGTATGATTGTTTATTATTTAAACTGTGCGGCAGCATGGGGGACAGTGCCAACAGTGGGGGACATTGTGCCACCATCGGGGACTGTGCCAGGATGGGGGGACAGTGTACCAGCATGGGGGACTGTGTCAGGAAGCGGGCACAGTGCCAACATGAAGGCTATGTGTACCAGCATGGAGGATATGTATACTAGGATGGAGGACATGTACACGGATTGCAAGACGGACACTGGAATTATAAGGCGAACCCCATTTAACATAAAAAATTATTTTTTTCCTCTTTTCCTTCATCAAATGTGGGGGGTGCGTCTTATAATCCTTGTGCGTCTTATAAAGCAAAAAATACGGTAATTTTAGATTAATTAGATATGCTGAATAAGCAAAAAGAAATGCTAAACATGCAATTGGCTTAACTAAAGGTACCGTTACATGCCTCTATTTAAACAATCTCGCTAACTATCTCGGGGGCGCGTGGTTGTTAGGACATCGTTTTGACATCATTGGTGAGATGTCGCACGTGTAGATATCGTGGACGACGCACCAACGATCCAGCGAGCAGCTATCGTTCACACAACCCAGCGAACGATACTTGTTCACTGATGTGAAT
This sequence comes from Allobates femoralis, assembly GCA_033576535.1. Lineage (NCBI taxonomy): Eukaryota > Metazoa > Chordata > Amphibia > Anura > Aromobatidae > Allobates > Allobates femoralis. The sequence continues at coordinate 793,777,486 of JARQOC010000003.1, read as the reverse complement.
GGGCGAAGTCGTGAACGACATTGTTATCGCGGTGTCACACACAATGATGCAGCAGGTTGGCTGATCGAGGATCGTCTCATTTGAAAACATGTTCTCAAATCTGAAAGCAACAATACAACGATTTATCATAGTCGTATCTCTGTGTTACATGCAATGACGTCCTAACGATGTCGTTTGAACAACTCCAAACCCGTGACGTTTGTACGATACCATTCACGTTATCTTATCATGTAACGGCACCTTAACATGAAGACTGATTAATGGACAGTTAAAAACTGCAGAAGTCAGAATTCTATGGCTATATCAGTGGCCTGAAAGCAGCATTCATTCACTCTAGAGGCTGACAAGTCACAGCAAATTTTAAAGCGAAAAGGTTTTTGTTGAATGTCATCCAACACTTGAATAGTTTGTGGAAGATGCAAAAATGATCCTGATATATTCTGCTATATTTGTGGTTATTTTACAACACATAAGGACAAATATGTGACTTTGTGTTGGGCTACGTTCACACAATGAGTTTTTTTTTTTTTTGAGGATCCAATTTTTTGAGCAGCTAGAAAAAATGCGTTTTTTGAGGATGCATATTTTTCTGCATTGTGCACTATAAAGACAGTGAAGAAAGTTTGGCCTAAAAAAAGGGTACTTGATATAATTTCCTTTCTTCTCCATTTTGAGTGAGCGAAGAACGGTTCCAGATTTTATTCCAGCACTAATGTGCCTCATCAAGCACAATAAATGTCTTTTGGGGCTGGTTATAATTGCAGAAGTTCTTCGTCGCAGACGGGTATGTACCATGTATGCTACTAAATTAAAGAAGACCAGTCACCCTCCCTGGTGCATGGCAAACTGAATGCAGCATATCTGCTACATTCAGGGAAGGTGTCCCCCATGTCTCTAGCACCCCTGTAAGCTATAAGAAAGACTTTAGAAACCTTACAGTTAAGAGGTCTCCTGGGTGGGATCTTATTAAGGGGTCCTGGCTGCTGGCACAGTCCTCCCCCGCCTTCTCCTTGTGTGTTCCTCCCCCTCTGTGTCTGCCTCCTCTTCTACTAGGTCTGCCCTCCTCTTCTGCTCCTTGTGATGTCAGGAGCAGAAGAGGAGGCGGTGGCAGACACATAGAAGGGACGGAACACACAAGGAGGAGGCAGAGAGGACTGTACCAGCAGCCAGGACCTCTTAATAAGATCCCACCCAGGCGACCTCTTAACTATAAAGGTACCGTCACACGCGGCAGTTTTGCTAGCAATTTCACTGGCAATTTGCTGGTTGCAGTGAAATCATGGACACATTGTTCTATTTATATACGGCAAATGTGTCCATGATTTCATTGCAACCAGCAAATTGCCAGTGAAATTGCTAGCGAAATTGCCGCGTGTGACGGTACCTTTAAACATGCTGCATTTAGTTTGCCATGCACCAGGGGGGTGACAGGTCCTCTTTAACGTGCATGTTTTTCAAGTATTCACATGAGTTGTTCTTTTTTGTTTTTTTTGTTTTTTTTTTAAATCAGATAGTTTTATTAAACATTTTCAAAACATACAAATTCACATCTTCATGTACCTCAATATACTTTACAGTAACAATTTTCTCCCCACCCTCACCCACCCCCAGCAACAATATCACCTCCCAGCAGCTAATAGCAGTTTTCAAAAGTGTTACTGTTTCACATCCATAAATTCCTTGCCAGAGGTCTCCCTGTTGTATATATCATCAGAATCTCACTACTGCACCGTCATTCATCCATATCCCAACCATGGATCCCACATTCGCTCAAACTTAGCAATTTTTTTCCCTTTTTTCCCATATTCCCCTTTCAATCCGAATCAATTCATCCACCTGTTTCACAAACTCATTTCTGCTTGGAGGCTCTTGCCATATCCAGTGCCTCGCTATCAATTTTCTTGCCGTAAATAACTTGGCAATAGCAACTTTTGAGATCTCATCAGCTGCCACCTCTTCCTTGCCCAACAGACAAACTGTAGGCTTCCGGCATGAAGCAGGGTGCAGGTTGCAGGGGAGGGGGTGTTGGAGGTGCAGACAACAGTGACTGTTTCGGATGTAATCACCCTTCAACTGGTCTTTGGAGCAAAGACCAGTTGAAGGGTGATTACATCCGAAACAGTCACTGTTGTCTGCACCTCCAACATCTCCTCCCCTGCAACCTGCACCCTGCTTCATGCAGGAAGGCTGAATAAAAAAGCCTGAGACCAACTTTACATATGGGTGAGTGCCTCCTTTCTTTATATATTTGGACTATTATCTAGTGCTGACACAGGCGAGCACCCCCATTGAATGACTATCTGCTGCTATATTGGTACAAGGTGTCCAGTGCCCCGATTCATTCTTTGTGAAGTTTAGACAAACTGTAGGGTCTCTGGGTATACTGCATCCATACGCCTCAGCAATTCTATTAGTAACCCTGATCCAAAATGAGGTTAACCTTGGACAGGACCACATCATGTGGTATATGCCAGCCCCGTCCCCAGTACATCTCGGACAATTGGAGTTGTCCCTCAGTCCGGCTCTATACAACATCAAAGGGGATTTATAGACTCTATGTATCACATATAAATGTGATAATCTAGCCGGTTAACACAGGGACAACTTCAGAACGTATTCCAGGATAGAATTTCAGACATGGGCCCTACCTCCTCTTCCCACTTCACTCTTGTTTTAATAGGAAGGGCAAGGAGAAACGTATGCATCACATCCTTATGTGCTTGAAATCGCCCCTCTTGTGATTCCTCCACTGCAAATATAGTCGAGGACTATATCAATATATATGGTCAGGTCTCTCCCCCTTCTGCCTTGACCGCATGTCTCATCTGCATATACAGGTACCAACCCAAGTAAGGTAAATTAACTTCTGTCCTTAGTTGCTGAAAAGATTTCAGTTCCTGTCTATCAACTATTTGATACAAATATCGAATTCCCCTTAGAACCCAGTCAGTTAGTCTGCCCATTTTGAAAATTTCCGGTAGTTTCTCGTTATCCCATATAGGTGAGTACTTTGTCAGCCCTGTCACCCCTCTCCGCTGTTTAATTCTATCCCATACCCTATAGATAAGGTCAAGCGTTGGGTATTTCCTTCCCATATTCCTCAGTGACCCATCCTCCAATCCATCCGTCAGGGGGGGATCTGTGAACAACCACCTCCAGCACTTTTAGAATGGGACTATTTTCTGCTTTACTTGCCCATCCCCTCAAGTGTTGACTCTGCAGCTAGGAAAAATCCCTGGATGAGGCAGTGCCAGGCCACCTTCATCTTTTGGCCCCTGTAGGGTCTCTAGTCGAATTCTGGCTTGTTTCTTACCTCATATTAGAGCCCTGAACAGATCATTAATCAGTTTAAACCTCCTTTGGGGAACCCACACGGGAGAATTGTGCAACACATATAAAATCTTGGGCATCAGAATCATTTTAATTAGGTTGACCTGACCCACCAGACAACCGCAACCTGTTCCATGCTTTAACTTTACACTTCAAGACCTCCATTAGCGGAGCAAAATTCAGCTGCAGATAGTCCAAAATGGGCAGGGCCACCCATATCCCCAAGTATTTAAATTGGCACACTTTTTTTTTTTAACTTGTTTGTCCCCATCCGTTCTTCCACTTCCTCCTCCTTCCCATCCACCTCAAACAAAACAGATTTATTCCAATTTATTGTGAGCCCTGAAAATACTCCAAACTCAATAGTCCGCATGGCATGGTCCAATGCGGCACCCTGATCTTCCAGGAACAACAAGATGTCATCTGCGTACAACGCAATCCTTTCCTCAATCCTCTCATATTTAAAACCAGCAATTTCCTTCGTCTTTCTAATAGTAGCAGCCAAGGTTCCACTGCCAGGGCAAACAGCAGAGGTGACAATGGGCACCCATGCCTTGTACCCCTCTTCATCTCGATCCCTCAGGAAACAGCACCATTGACACGAATCCTTGCGACAGGCTGAGTATACAGAAGTTGTATCCATGAAATAAACTGTGGCCCAAAGCCCATACAATGCAATACACTCCAGAGATACCTCCACTCAACGCTATCAAAAGCTTTGAGCATCAAATGATGCTATAACCCTCCTACCAACATTGTCCAACGGCAGCTTCAAATTCAAAAATAATCTCCTTACATTGACAGTGGTGGATCTATTCGGCATAAAGCCAGATTGGTCTGAATGTATCAAATTAGAAACCACTGTCTCCAATCGTCCCGCTAACACCTTTGCCAATATTTTCACATCCACCGTCAGCAATGAGATGGGTCTATATGAGTCCGGATCACTAAGATCCTTACCCTCCTTAGGGATCACTACTATAGTGGCTTCTCTCATGGATGTCGGTAGTCTACCCCTTTCCTTAGCTGTCTCAAAAACTTCCAATAATTTAGGCAGTAAAACTTCTTCCAAGTGTTTATACATTTCCGCGGGGATGCCATCGGACCCAGGTGCCTTTTCATTAGCCATGCCATGCAGTGCTACCTCCAACTCCTCCACTGTAATAGGGGCCTCCAGAGCGCTCCGCGTGCCGGCTGCGCTTGCGGCGCGGTTGCGGTGGACGCCGTGTGGGGTGTGGGCGTGCTTGCGGCAGGTGCGGTTTTGCGCTTGCGGCGGGTGCGGCGGTGGGAAGGGCCGCGGTCAGCCGCGTTTTTTTTCGCTGCCGCGCCTGCCGCGGGTTCGGGCCGCGCTTGCCGCGCCTGCCGCGGGTGCGCCTGTGTTTTGCGTGGCGTTTGCCGCGGCCGCGCCGCGGGTGCGGCCGGTGTGCGGTGGTTGCGGCGGATGCGGTTTTTTCGCCGCGTCTGCCGCGGATTTCGGAGGGCGCTGATGTGAAGGGGCCCTTATAGAGATAAAAATCTTGTTGAGGTTCATATTTGGGATCCCATCATTTTATGAGGTGGGGATATTGAGGTTATCGGGAGTGCTCTTGCAGTGTTTCTCCTTGTGGAAGTAGGAATGTCTGCTCTGTGGGTCCTAAAATGACATGTGAAGCGGTTCATAACTTGGTGCTGACATTGTAATGGTCCACCTGCATTTATGGAGGCATTGGGAAAAGAAGATTTAATCACTCTCTGGTGGAGGATAAGATGGTTTAGCAGGTTTTTGGGTGAAGATAAAATGATCGAATGTGAATAGAGCAAGATTGATCCCAGTAGAAGTATGCAATATATGAGATATATTTGTATATATTATCAAGGAAATTGTAAAATATTTTATGGTGAAGTTATCACGCTAGTATATAGCGACCTAATATAGCTGTCTCTTTGAGGGGGATAGAGATATATTGGGACGTAACAATTATGTGGTACTTATGAATGGGTTGACTTGGATCAAGTGTCCTATAGATGAAGTGTATAGCCTAGTGGTATATACCTCTGACTGGGTAAGATATGTTGATAGAAAATGTGCAGGATCGAGTCCATCTGTAATTATTTAAAAAAAACATTTAAAAATTTTTTTTTTTTTTTTTTCTTTTTATCTTTTGGGAATATAATTTTTTGATATCAAGTGGATCATAATTAATAAGAAATAAAAATAATACTATGATATTTGGATCTTGATTTCGAAACACAAAAATAAAAAGAAAAGGAAAAAGAAAATGGAAAGAAAACAAAGATAAAGATTAATAATGGAACAAAAGGGAACTAATAATGTTTAAAATACAATTGGTTTTTTTAATTATACCCTTGTATGTATATGTGTATATATATACAAAAAGGAAGAGAGAGATATATGTGTATATTTATTCTATTGTTCTCTTTTTTATCTTGGGAGGAACTGGTTAACACTAATGAGACTGGATACTGAAGAGCCAGACATGTGTGATCAATATGATTAATTAGGAGGGATAACACACACTATATAACCTCCAAACTTTATGTAATACTTCATATACCTGAGGAAGGCTATTTTATGATATTTATAGCCGAAACGCATTGTTTTAATTATGCTTTTATGACTTTTATGACTTTTTACTACCGTGAAGCCATTTGAAATAAATCTCCAAGAAGGAAAAAGGAGTCAGTGTCCTTATCATAAGGTAAATCTCCTTGGGAGCGCTCAATCCTCTGGATACCTTAATTACTTGCTTCATTCCACGGGCTCATAGCTGGGAGTTCCGCTCTCTGGAGGATAGCAGCAGCATACCAAGGAGACAAAGACCCCTGTAAGACCCCCAGTGGGTTGATATGCGAAGAAACAAGACACAATAAAGGTGAGTTCTCTTGCCCAGTGTACTTCTGAGAAATATTGTACTTTTACATTTAGATCTGCGCCTGTTTTCTCTCTCCCCACCCTCCTCTGACCTACAGCCTCGAGGTCTATTGTGTGCAATTTTCATTAGCCATGCCATGCAGTGCTACCTCCAACTCCTCCACTGTAATAGGGGCCTCCAGAGCGCTCCTGTCTTCAGCAGACAGTTTGGGCAACTCCGCCGCATCCAGGAACTGCCTTACCTCTCCCTCACTAGTGTCCATCCTCGAGGAGTATAAATTCCCATAAAACTTTTCAAATATTTTCAGAATATCACCCGTGTCTGTGACCCTTTTTCCTTCCTTCCTTCCCTTCCAGGGAGTATACAAATTGGTTCTCCCTCTGTGCTGCTGCAATCACAGATAATAAGTGCCCCACTTTCTCCCCATCTTCATAGAACTGTACTTTCTGAAATGCTAGTTTCCTATCCGCCTTCCCTGTCAGGACTCTATTGGCCTCCTCCTGTATCTCCCTCACGTTTTTCCTAGAAGCACTATCTGCCTGTCTCACCGCACCCAATTCCGCCTCCTCCAGTCTTCTTAAACAGTCTTCCTCTAGTTGCTTGGTCTGAGATTTGCGCCTGCAGATATCTTGAAATAGAATCCCCCTTAAAAAAGCCTTCATGGCATCCCATACAGTCAGTGTATCCGCACTGCCCCAGTTGATACCATAAAATTCTTCCACCTCCCGTCCAATCTAAGTCATATCTAGAATCCTGATACAGGCTGTGTGAATCTTCCAATCTTTCACTATATGCTCCTGCGAACTCCTCCGACAGAGACAAGAACTGGGCTGTGATCTGAAATGACTCTAGGCAAGTAGTCAACCTCCTCCACCAATTCATCAAGTAAACCATTCCCCAACACTAGATCTATACGAGAAAGGGTTTCATGCGAGGTTGAGAAACCTGAAAAGCAGCTCCTGTCCACATTTCTAACCTTCCCACAAATCCGTCAGGCCTATCTCTCGAATTAGCACCCCAAACTGAGTCAGAGTACCTCTTCATTCCCTTCCAGATATATCACTCCTATCTTGCTGTGCATCCATTACATTATTTAAATCTCCAATAAATAGGAGAGGCATTGCCCCCTTCCTTTCCGCCAACTCTCTTACCTTCCTCAGCGTGACACTGCAATACGGCAGCGGGATATAAATAGCCACAATACATATCATACAACCATATAGCTTGCAAACCACCATCACATATTGCCCCTCAGCATCAATGTTAACCTCCACCTCGTACATTGCTGAGGAATGTATCAACACCGAAACTCCTCTGGCATAAGCAGAAAATGTAGAGTTATACGCTCTCTGCACCCACCGCTTATTCAACACCTCAACTGTATCTTTAGTCAGGTGAGTCTCCAGTAAGCACACCTTGGCCGGCTTCCGGTCCAGAACATACTGAAGAATCGCAGCTCTCTTAAACACATCTGACAGACCCCTCACATTCCAACTGATCATTTTAATCTCATCCCCCATAGTAAGTTGCAGTCCCATTGAAATGCTGTTAAACCCCTTTGTTGCTGTACCCTCTCCCCTCCCCTCCCTCCTCCCCTCCAGTTATATTAGCAAAACTCCCAGTGAGAGTGAAGTCCCACAACACTAGACCCAGTGTGCCACGATTCCGTGTCATCTACTCATTCGTCCCCCTCCCACCACATACCCACCCCATCATCATAACAAGTGCATTCAATTATCCAAAAAACTATAATTTAAAAAAAAAAAAAAACATGAGAGATCTTAAACTTTATGGAATATTCCTTCCCATATTACTTCCTCCCTCCACCTCCAAAGCATTCACATTACATTATAGGAAGTCAGTTCCAGTCATATATATATATATATATATAGAAAATGCCCAGTGAAAGAGTCTCCCCGAAGAAAAAAAAGAAAAAGGAGACCCCATAAAAAAGGAGGGCAACCTGTGAATCAAACTTACGGGGACACTCCTCCGTCCGTAATCAACACGGAGAAAAAAAATAAAAAGGAAAAACCAGATAAACAATTATGGTCTTGTCTCTGCAGACCATCAGTCCTCTGCTCAGAAGAAAACAACTAAACGGCAAGAGATACATTCTCCCGCCCCATCACCAACACAGCCAGTTCAAGTGTGTTCTCCAGCCTCCTTGATGCGTTTAGCATTGGTATCCACCCACTGCGAAGCCTCCTCCAGGTCCACAAAAAAATAGGTCTTTTCCAATGCCATCACTCGCAGTTTTCGGGAAATATCATGGAGTATTATTCTCCCAATTCACGTAGACGCCTTTTCACACCAACAAATTTCATCCTCTGCTTCTGAACAATGACGGAATAGTCCGGGTAAATGGAAATCCTTTGCCCGTTTATAGTGAGGTCGTCCACTTCTCTGGCCTTTTGAAAAATGATATCTCTGTCTCTATAGTTTAGGATCTTTGCCAGTATGGTACGCGGTCCCTTGCCCGGTGGCTGAGGCTGCATAGGGACCCTATGTGCTCTCTCAACTGCAAACAGTCTAGTCAGAGTGTCCGAGCCAATTTTATCCCTGAGCCATCTTTCAATTAATTCAGTGGGGTTCCTCCCCTTAGACTTCTCTGGAATTCCCACTATTGTTGCATCTGGAACGATGTCTTTGCAGCCAGCTCAGAAATCTGTTGTATATATTTCTTCTTAGCCTTGTGCATCTTGACTATTTTGATCCCCAGCAGTCCCCACTCGTTCCTCCACTGCCCCTGTCCTGGTGTCAACCTTTAAGTCCTTTTTTGTAGTGGACAGTTCTCCCTGCACTCCT
>JARQOC010000003.1:793725593-793768375 GCA_033576535.1 Allobates femoralis | reverse complement strand
TCACAGGTGAGGATGTTACCTTTATTAGCCATTCAAACCCATTTGTGTCAACTTCTGTGTGTGTTATCAGGCCAAAATCACAAGGGTATGTGAACCTTTGCTCAGGGTCATTTGGATGTTTTTGGTTGTCATTATGATTTAAAAAGAGAAAACACCATAGTTTGACAATCAATGGCTTCACCTAACCACTAACCATGAATGGAAAAAAGTTTTTGCGTTATCAGTCATGTTCTCTGAAAAAAGGCCAAAAAAGCAAAACATTTGCAGGGGTATGTAAGCTTTAGAACATAACTGTATGCGGCGCCGTCTGGAATCAGTCATAAAACTTAAGTAAGATATGATGGTGATTTTAATGTACATGTTTCAGAGCTAGACTCCCTCCTTCTTCAGAACTAAATAGCAAATGTGATTTTGTTCTGAAGAAGGCAAGTCTAGCTCCAAAACGCGTCAATTAAAATCACCATAATATCTTACTCACGTTTTATGACTGATTCCCGACGGTGTGGCATACACACCCTTTCTGCTACCATTTCATATATAAATATTTTAATTCACAAATAGGAGAAAATTTGTATGCCGCATCATCGGAATCTCTTTCAAATGCTGCCATGAAGGAAAATTTGTAGGGGATCACCTTCTCCCTTGTATAGATTATGAGACAGTGATATAAAGAATATACAGCTGTTGGCAAATCTGTTAAGAATCACTGATAGATAAAATAAACAGTGACTGTGAAGGAAGAAGTGCACAATAAGGTGAAACCCTAATATAGGAAATAGTATAAACAACGGTTTTGCTTACCTTGGCTGGTTGTGTGAAGGCACCACCACTATAAAGGTTAAAATAGCTAGATGCTGCTGCCCCGTGGCTGGAAGAAAAATCCACCAGATGATAGTTACCAAAACAGGAAAAAAATGTTTAAAATTTGTCTGCGCTGCTGGAAAGAAGTATCTTGCTACGGGGTTCTTTAAAGTGTGACCACTATTTAAATTTTTATTTAATAATAATGTAGAGCAAGTGATTATAATAAACTTTCAAGTATACTGTACTTCACAAGTGAAATCTGGCAGAAAACCTTTCATAAACCTTCCACAAGATGTCCCCACTAGGCTGTGTCTGAAGCAGACATATGCTCATTCTCAGTGAGATCTGTCTTCAGCTTCTCACACACTGAATACAGCCATATAACCATATAAAGGTGGAGTGGGCGGGGTCCCCACAACGTTCTCAGCTGATAAGTGTATCTGATAACCTCAGGGACAGGGAGCTACAGGCTGACAGCACAAAGCCTTTGTAATCTTATCTCCTGCATACACATTGGGTGCTCCATGTTATCAGTAAAGAGCTGTGTGGGGGCCATCAGCTGTTAGCATGAGCAGAGCGATCTGAATGCAGGAGATAAAATCTAAGAAGCCTTTGTACTGCTGACAGCCTAACAAGCTTCCCTTTGTCTGAAGGTAACTGCATAAGAAAGAACAGAGGGGCAGTCACCAGGTCATTTCAGGTTCTTTTATTCCAAAAATAATACAGGGATAGCCGGTGTCATGATATCGGCAGTACAGTACAGGGAGGCGGGGAGGTTGTGCAGGAGGCACGGGACAACAGCACCGTTTCGCACCTGTCTGGTGCTTCTATGGGTCCACCTGGTGGCACTGCACTGCCGATATTATGACACCGACTATCCCTGTATTATTTTTGGAATAAAATAGAACCTGAAATGACCTGGTGAGTGGCACTCTGTTGTTTCTTTATGCATCTGGACATTTTCCACTCTGGAATCTAAAGGAGGGTGCACCGGATGTCCCCAATCCCGGCTTGCTCACCGCTGCCGCCTTGCAGGCTGATTTGGTCCACCCAGCATGGTGCCCGGACCCTTGTGTACTGCTTCTTTGACTATACACTGATCTCCTGTACCCGGTCATGGTGTGTAGGCCCAGTCCCCTACTCTTTTATGTGAGGTTTACAATCACCATAGTGGGGACATCTTCTAGAGGTTTTTGAAATGTTTTCTTCCAGATTTCTCTTATGAAGATTATTTAAAAATGTATTAAACTTATTTTCTCTACATTATTATTAATTACAAATTTAAACGGCGGTTACACTTTAAAGGTTCTTCATTATCCACTCCGCATTTCAATGCCGTATTCATCTTCAAGTGTAAAAAAAGCAAAAGGTAATAAACACTGGAACATGGAGATAGTTATAGTCCAAAATAGGCACCAAAAAGCCTAAATGACACCCACTGAGGGGTTAGGATTAAAAATCAAAAATAAGGGCAGGAAGACAAAAATGAGAAAAGTTTTATCAACTCTTTCATTCTATTAGTCTGAATACTATTAATTTTCTTGTCGTCCTGACTTCCTGCCCTCTTTTTTTAATTTGAATCCCAACACCTCAGTGGGTGTTATCTTAGGCTTTTTGACACCAATTTTCGACTATAAATGTACCAGTATTTGTTACCGTTTATTTTTTTTACAGCATGATTGGACCATTTGTGTTCATCTGGCAAGTAATGAATGACAGAAACGTAATAAATCTGATGACAATGTATTTTTTTGCACTCATGTGAAAACCAAGAATAATAAAGTGGTAAATACTATGGCCATGTTCACACACATGCGTTTTTTTGCCCATCCCTGCGTTTTTTGGGCTGTTAAAAAAAACGCAGGTGCGTTAACGCAGGGTACATTTGAGTGTACATGCGTTTTTCAGCCCCAGTTGTGTTTTTTTCCCCCAGTCCAAAAAACGCTGCATGCAGTGTTTTTGGGTGCTGTAAAAAAACGCATGTGCGTTTTCCCAAAAACGCATGCGTTTTTTTAACATGGGCCCCTATGGGAAACGCATGCGTTAACGCAGGTGCCTATATGTGCCCTGCGTTAATGCATGCGTTTCCCATAGGGGCCCATGTTAAAAAAACGCATGCGTTTTCTAAAAGACGCATGCGTTTCTATAATATGGGGCCCTATGGGAAACGAATGCGTTTTTAAAAGGCACATTTATGCACCCTGCATTACCGCTTGCGTTTTTGCCTGCATTTTTGAGGAAAAGATGACAAAGTCCAAAAAGGCTGTATTTCCTTTCAGACACACAAGAGACATTTTTTAGCACTCCTAAAAAAAACGCATGTGGTTTTAGGAGTGCTAAAAAAAACGCAAATTATGTGTGAACAATGCCTTTCTTAGGCTAGGGTCACAGTTGCATTTTTCACAAGCGGTTTGGAGACCTGCGTTTTCAAAAACGCATGTAAAAAACGCACCCATAGGCCCCCATGTTAAAAAACGCATGCCCTAATAGCAAAAAAGCATGTGTGACAGTACTATGCATTTTTGGTGCATTTCCAAAAACTCATGCGTTTTTTAATATGGGGCCTTATGGGAAACGCATGCAAAAACGCATGTACAATTAGTGCCATTCAAAAACGCATGCGTTTTTTTAACATGGGCTCCTATGGAAAACGCATGCGTTTTTGAATGGCACTAAATGGTACTAATTGTACATGCGTTTTTGCATGCGTTTTCCATAGGGGCCCATGTTATAAAAAAACGCATGCGTTTTTCAAAACGCACCAAAAAATAGTGCATGCACTATTTTTGGGTGCGGATTTAAAAACGCAGCCAAAAACGCAGGGAGCCATCACACACCTTAAAAAACTCATGCTGACATGAAAAAACGCATGAGTTTTGTTAAATCACTAAAAAAACTCATGCCAAGTGTGACCCCAGCCTTAGGCTGGGGTCACACTTGGCATGAGTTTTTTTAGTGACTTAAAGAAACTCATGGGTTTTTGCATGCGTTTTTTCATTTCTGCATGCGTTTTTTAAGGTGTGTAATGGCACCCTGCGTTTTTGGCTGCGTTTTTAAATCTGCACCAAAAAATAGTGCATGCACTATTTTTTGGTGCGTTTTGAAAAACGCATGCATTTTTGTAGAAAACGCATGCGTTTTTTAACATGGGCCCCTATGGAAAACGCATGCAAAAACGCATGTACAATTAGTGCCATTCAAAAACGCATGCGTTTTACATAGGAGTTAATGTTAAAAAAACGCATGCGTTTTTGAATGGCACTAATTGTACATGCGTTTTTGCATGCGTTTTCCATAGGGCCTCATGTTAAAAAAACGCATGCGTTTTTGGAAATGCACCAAAAACGCATGGTACTGTCACACATGCATTTTTGCTATTAGGGCATGCGTTTTTTAACATGGGGGCCTATGGGTGCGTTTTTACATGCGTTTTTGAAAACTCAGGTCTCCAAAAACGCTTGTAAAAAACGCAAGTGTGACCCTAGCCTTAGACTGCTAACTGAGTCATGGAATATAATGAAGCGGAGCCTAAAGTTTGCAAATTTTGGACATTGTTTAACCTAATTTATGGCGGTGTTCATCTTTATAGCTGGTCACAATAACGTAATCGTCTACACTATTGAGTCCACCTTTAAAAAAAATAGACTCCACCAGGAAGAACACCCAATAGATTCCAAAATTGCAGAATTTGTACTCTCTTTTGCACATGACCCATATAGGTGTCCCATACCAATCCAATTTTTGGATGGAATTAAATGGATCCTCCAAGGTAGTCATACAGGAGCACAAATCTGAATACAAACACAGCCACATTTGTTACCACTTTTTTACACAATGTGAGCTTTCACATCATGCTAAAAGGGTTTTCTAGGCATATAGAATTGATGACCTATTGCTGGTACCCAGGGGTCCAGCAGCCATCTGTACACTATTTAGTGGTTGTTGCTGAGTACTGCACTTCTGCTCTTATTCAGCTAATTGGTGGCGTTGTCAAACCCTGTTGCATTCTGGTAATGGTGATCTAAATTCCCCCATGACTTTACTCGCATGGCTTCGAACTGTGAAATGCGTTATTTGCTAAGCAATACTTAAAAGGTTGGTCTGAAACAAAATGGATTTTTTATCCTAAATTTCTATCTATTTAATGTAATAATCAAATTGCTTTACTAATATAATTTAATTAAATAGTCCACACCTTTCCTTTTCTAAACTAATTGCTAATTTATTGTTTTTCACCTACTTCTGTTTTGATGACACTTTGTTTGAGATTCCCCAGTGAATGTTTGGATACTTAAATATGATGTCATTAGGGAGGCAGTGGCTGTGGTCGGCTTCCCTTCAGTCCCCAACCTATAATGGAGTATTATCAGTGACCTCCGTTTCAGGGGTTGGTCTGGTCACTGCCCTACTGAGCAAGCGTCAATTGTCAATTCTGAAGGATGCTCAGTAAGATTATTATTATTTATTTATAGAGCACCATTGATTCCATGGTGCTGTACATGAGAAAGGGTTACATACAAACAGTTTAAAAACACAATAAACAAACTAACAGTGACAGACCGAGAGACCGGGAGAGAGCACCCTGCCCTTGCGGGCTTACATTCTACAGGGCAGTGGGGAGAGAGACAGTAGGTTTGATCTTGGTAAGATCTTGGAAATGTGTGATATTCCTTTCAGTGCACATTGACAGTGCACTCCCTTGATCGATTCTAAATAGAAGTGACGAGAAGACAAGAGACAAGCACACTGTCAGTGTTAATTTTAAGGAGAAAACATGGTGAGCAGGAAGAACAGTCCAGTCCCCCAAACAGATGTCACTTTCAGGGGTGAGGCTGATCTCTGATCATTCAGTTCTCTTTTTACAATGTGCACTTACAATGTGTTCTCTTGCAAGCTCATCACTTCTCATTAGATCTAGTCGAGGGAGAGCACTGTCATTGTGCGCTGAAAAAAATATTGCACAGTGAGCAGGGAACATGTAATTGGAATATGTTGGAATTGACAACGAAGCATGAACAGAAGAGCAGAAACTAGCCCAGCCCCTGAAATGGATGTCACTTTTAGAGACGGGGCTGGTCGATGCTCTTTGCATTCTCATTTTGCAATGTACACTTACAATGCGTTCACTTGCCGGCTTATCACATCACATTAGAGCTGGTCAAAGGAGTGCACTGTCACTGTTCTCTGAAAAGAATATCACACTGTGAGCAGGGAGTTCGGACTGAGCATACATCGGAATTGACAACGAAG
Organism: Allobates femoralis; assembly: GCA_033576535.1. Classification (NCBI taxonomy): domain Eukaryota; kingdom Metazoa; phylum Chordata; class Amphibia; order Anura; family Aromobatidae; genus Allobates; species Allobates femoralis. Next base: position 793,762,321 of record JARQOC010000003.1, on the reverse strand, counting down.
CATGTACAGTAGAGAAGAGACTAGCCCAGCCCCTGAAACAGGGTGGGGACACTAGCCTCTGTCCCCTAATGACATCAAGTTTAAGTATCCCAGCATGCACAGCGGATTCTCAAACAAAATGTAATCAAACCAGTAGATTTAAAAAAATAGGGCAGAGACAGAACAGTAAGGACTGTTTAATTTGAAGTATTCTAGAAAAATGATTATCACAGATTATTACAATATAGAGATAGACTTTAATGATGACCTGTCACCCCCCTGGTGCTATGCTAACTGAATGCAGTGTGTCTGCTGCATTCAGGGATGGGGTCTCCCATGTCTCTAGCCCCCCTGTAAGTTGTTAAAAAGACTTTATAAAGTGCACAGATAAGGAGTCTGGAGGGACTTACTCAGTAATAAGTCATCGCTGTTGTATGGTGTCCTCCCCACCTACGGCTCTCTCTTGTAAAGCCTCCTGCATGTGCCATCGCTGCTGCTGGTGTCCTCTCTACCTCCAACCCTCTCTGTGCCACCTCCAGCCCTCTCTTGTTTAGCCTCTTGTATGTGTCATTGCTGAGAGCTGGAGGTGGCACAGAGAGGGTTGGAGGTGGGGAGGACACCAGCATCAGAGATGAATTATTACTGAGTAAGTCCCATCCGGAAACCCTATCTGTACACTTTATAAAGTCTTTTTAACAGCTTACATGGGGCTAGAGACATGGGGGACCCCTTCCCTAAATGCAGCAGACACGCTGCATTCAGTGCTGCATTCAGTTAGCATAGCACCAGGGCGGTGACAGGTTTTCTTTAAGATTAAAATCAATGTCAGTTTCGGGCCACCCCTTTAATGAGACCTGAGCTCCCATCTTTGTTTCCTCTATCAATATTTAATTATATTAGTCTGCTTTGGGCAGCAGCGTTTGTCAATTTGCTACTCAGTTTTGACTGAGCCGAGCATGCATTAATGTTAGAGAATTGGAAAAATGTTGACAGTCGGCTATCCAAACTATATCTACTCATAATGGGCAGCATGGCAAGTCACCTCCCAGATGTGTTGTAGGTAGAGGTGATTTTATCTGCCTGCACCCGGACTTGCTCCACATAAGGGGATCTGACTCCACCTGCTAAGTGCAATGTTGGTTTTGTATATGGCTACTGATGGTAAGTTTTTTTTTTATCCAAACTGTATCACCAACTTTGGTGTTGCCTAGTTGAAGGCTGATGGCTGTTAATTCTGGAATCATGACTCTGTTTCTAGATTTTCCTTTTGTAATCTGCTCTGAATGTGTCTGATTTTCATATAAATTCTCATAAATTAACTTTAAAACTGAGGTGAAAACCAATCAGATTATTTCATTGTGAAGGTGATCTCCATACATAGCCTATTCATTGTGGTAATACTCTGCAGTGCACCAAATGCTGCAAAAGTAACATAGGGTTAAATTTAAAATAAAAATAGTTAGCTAATGCCAATGTGATATATTGCTTTATAAGCGTGTCATATTCATTAAATACAATTTATGTGATCATACTAAATGCACTGTTATACTGGATAGTGCTGAATCATCAAGTCTTGGTGGTGCTGGCTGCCGGCAGATTGTATAACAGTATTACTATGGAACATGACCTCATTTCTATCTGTTTAATTACAGATCTCAGCAAATGTTCTGCTGAATCCTTTCCAAATGACTATCTTAAAAGAAAGCAAAGTTTTCGGAGAGCAAATTGTGCTAAATGGCCTCTGCCCCACTGCGGCAGACTATTCAGAGTCTTTGAAGGTAAGATCTTAAATGGTTTTAAAATTATATCTGTCTATCATCTGATAAAAATTAGGTAATTCAGTAAAAGTCATCATCTAACCAAATAATTGGTTGGGTAGAAGGTGACATCTGCAACCCTCATCAGTCCCAAGAGTGGGCCGCTGAAATCCCCGATTGAAGATGTGTGACACCGCTCAATTCACTGTCTATGGCAGGGCTTCTCATACTTTTATTACTGGGGCATAGTGTCTTCTAGACAGAGAAGATACCTGGTCCACAAAATCTACTGTGAAGGTACATGCCAAAATTTTGAATTTTTTCCTTAATTTTCTTTTTGTCTCTTAACTTCTTGTAAGGGTAAATTAGTAGAAAATACTAATGGCCACTTCACACGCGGCAACAGGAAGATAGAAAACGGCAGGTGTCGGAGACAATTGTATCTTTTACCTTCAAAACACCTTGAAGTGGCTGCGTGTAATTCAGGTATCTGCAAGGTGTTTTGAAGGTAAAAGGTACAATTGTCTCCGACACCTGCCGTTTTCTATCTTCCTGTTGCCGCGTGTAAAGTGGCCATAAAAGTTTACTGCTGCCGGATAAAAGAATGTGCAGCTTATCACCAATTCTGTGAATATTGCCTATGCAGCTGTGCCTGGGCAAGAACTAGGGGACAAGGCCAAACAAGGTATTTTGATGCCCTAGACATGTGAGACAAATGGCACCCTCCCATCCTTCTCTTTCCATCACCCTCTCCAGAAATGGGTCTAAAAGTCATCAAGTAACATCCCTAAGTCCAGAGCCAGAGTGCACTGGAGTGCATAAAGAGTTGAATGGTTTTCTTACTGTCAATGAACTGGCTGACTTCCCAACTACTGTTCCACTTTCTGCTGTAACAGCACCTGAAGGCTATGCTCCTAAGTGTTCTCACACTGACACTGTTTATCAGTCTGCCTGCATTCTGGATGTTACTATCACACAAAAAAATATGGCTCTACTGCTCATCGTCTGCATGAGTCACAGACACTATTGTGCTGTGCACTTGAGTGTAGAATAGAAGGCACCAGTGGCACAACATCTGAGTATTAATTATATATATTTTATTCAAATATTGCGCTAAACAGGGTAGTATGTTGTAGGGTCATAATCTGTCATCAATCTCTACATACCCTCTATCCTGGCCCTACTAGGGAGCACCCCACTGGTGAGGCCAGCATCTCAGTATGGGAGGCATGGCTCTCTGCTACTATTGTAAAAGGCCGAGCCCTGTACTCCATAAGTCTCATTGAGAGTGAATGTAGCACTGGCCATGCATGGTAAAGGAAGGCCTTTTAGACCCCTGTTCTATGTATCAGTGAACATTTTCACATGTTATTATCGAGTCTTATTACCTTGAAAAAGGTTCAAGTTTAGTGGAAATAATTCCCAGATATGATGATTTATTTGATTAAATAAAACCACATGGAACACTGTAGAAGGAAATGTGGGTTTTCCTTTATTATAATTGTTTGGGATGCCATTCCTAGATGTTAGCACCACATGTCTAACGCCTACAGGGTGATCATCTGGGAGTGGAGCAAATGGGCTGATGCACCGAACGTCACTTGGAGGAGCTAACCTGAGCAAATACTGAGTCTTATCTAGAGCCTCAAGTGAAAAGGTTAGGTTTATGTTGGTAGGTAGCTGCTAGGAGCAATTCCAAAGGGTCTCAGTACCATGGCAGATGACTCCAGGGATTGAGCTCCTATGGATAGGCACAGTCTCTGGGTAAGCCGTGACGGCTGAATGCAGGTACAGATGGTGCGGCATCAGGCTGGTCCAGATGGTGCAGAAGGACTGATGCAGATAGTATGGAAGAACTAATGTAGATGGTGCGGCACCAGACAGGTCCAGATGGGTGCTTGGAGGGTCAGCAGAATTAAGGACAGACACAGATCATGCAAGGCACAGACACTGGGCAAAGCGGAAGGACCTAACAACTAGCAGCATGTCTAAGAGTATAAACCTCATTGCACAGGCACCTTCCAAATGGGGAAAGCACCTTGAATACTCTATGCTTCTCATCCACAGGCTCAGAAGCATTTCAGTGTAGGATGCGCTGGCACTTTATGAGCAAGAGCAAGTCACACGTGTGGCCTAAGCACGCTCCCAGGAGACCCGTCTAGTATTCGCAGGTCCAGGGAGCAGGTGTCACGTCGCCATCGGACTCAATGACTGTTATTCCTGCCCCAGCCACTAGGTGGTGCCGGATTACTTCGGCTAGTAGTGCTGGTGATAGGGGGGCCATGTCCTCATAGGGACCTGCTCCTTTGGTTCCTGCCTCTGTCACTGCGCATTACCATGTTCCTCTTGTGGGTGATGCTGGTTACAGGAGAGAAGTCCCTGAAGAGGCATCTGGTAGGCCAGACTTCGTTCCTTTATCAGCAGTGGGGTGGTGGTACCAGTCATGCATCACTATATGGTCTGGTTGTAGGGGCAGTCCGGATGACGTCATCAGGCTGTGAGCTCCAGTCTATAAGAGAGAACCACTCCCTTCAATCACCTTGGGGCCTGTCCTGCAAACCGCCAGATATATTCTTGGTTTTCCCAGCTGGGATTTTGACCCTTCTACTGCCTGATGATTTTGTAATTTTGTTGCCCTTTCGGTTTTGATGCAGCCTTCTGACTATGTTTTTGGATCCTGACTTTGTCTATTCCCTGACCTCCTAGCCTTTTCCCTTCCTGGTGATCTCCCTGCTCCGGTCTGCTGCTCACCTATCGGCAGCTACCTCCTGGGCTCCGCTGTAAATCCAAATCCCTGTATTAGGGTAAGGGGTCTCGGAGTTTCTCAGGGTGCTGCCTTACCAGCAACTCAGCCTTTGCAGCGGACATCACATTATATCTGGGCCAACCATTTTTTATATATATCTATATCAAAATATATATTAAACAAAAAAACCTGGACGCCAGCACCTGGGTGAATCTAGCCATGTCTGCCCAGGTGCCTAGGTATTGCCCGCTGATGCGGCCAAAGTTTTATTACCTATTCGCTTATCTTACCTTAAGAAATTTGTGTATTTGGAGGCTTATGTAGATAGTCGCTTAGAAGGAAATCTTATAGTTGACCAGGTGACAAGAAATCCTGGAGTAACACTACTAAGGTTTAGTGCTCCCGTAAAAACCATTGCAGTTAATGACACATATCTCATCCAGGTGGAGTGTAGTTTGTCACTAATGAAGTGTCAATGCTGGTGGGGTCATTACATATTGAAAATGTGTAATATTTTGTTATTAACCCCTTAAGGACCGAGTCACTTTGCAGCTTAATGACCGGACCATTTTTTGTAATTCTGACCACTCTCTCTTTATGAGGTAATATCTCTGGAACGCTTCAACGGATCCTAGCGATTCTGAGATTGTTTTTTCGTGACATATTGGGCTTCATGTTAGTATTAAATTTAGGTCGATAATTTTTGCGTTTATTTGTGAAAAAATAAAAAATTTGGCAAAAATTTTGAAAATTTAGCAATTTTCAAATTTTTAATTTTTATTCTGCTAAACCAGAGAGTTATGTGCCACAAAATAGTTAATAAATAACATGTCCCACATGTCTACTTCACATCAGCACAATTTTGGAAGAAAAAAAAAAATTTGGTAGGACGTTATAAGGGTTCAAAGTTCATGAGCAATTTTTCATTTTTCCAGCAAAATTTACAAAACCAATTTTTTAGTGACCACATCACATTTGAAGTCTCTTTGAGGGGTGTACATGACAGAAAACACCCAAAAGTTACACCATTCCAAAAACTGAACCCCTCAAGCTACTCAAAACTATATTGAAGAAGATTATTAACCCTTCAGGTGCTTCACAGGAACTAAAATAAAGTTGAAGGAAAAAATGGACATTTTAATTTTTGTAACAAAAATGTTCTTTTAGCCTCAATTTTTTCATTTTCACATGGGCAACAGCATAAAATGCATCCTAAAATTTGTTGGGCAATTTCTCCTGAGTACACCGATACCTCATATGTGGTCATAAACCACTGTTTGGGCGCACGGCAGGGCTCAGAAGGGAGGGAGCGCAATTTGAATTTTAGAGCCAATTTTCCGTTCAAAAAGTGAAATGGCGCTCCTTCACTTCTGAGCCCTGCCGTGCGCCCAAACAGTGGTTTATGACCACAAATAAGGTATCGGTGTACTCAGGAGAAATTGCCCAACAAATTTTGGGATGTATTTTATCCCTTTGCCCATGTGAAACTGAAAAAATGTAGGCAAAAATAATTTTTTTGTGAAAAAAAAGTGTTTTTTTTCATTTTTATGAATGAATTTGTGAAGCATCTGTTGGTTCAAAGTGCTCACTATGCATCTAGATACCTTCCTTAGGGGTCTAGTTTCCAAAATGGGGTCATTTGTGGGGAGCTCCAATGTGGAGACACACGGGGGCCCTCCATACGCGACATGGTGTCCGCTAACAATTTGAATGGAAAATGAGCTCAAATTGTTAGCGGACACCATGTCGCGTTTGGAGGGTCCCTGTGTGTCTCCACATTGGAGCTCCCCCACAAGTGACCCCATTTTGGAAACTAGACCCCCTAAGGAACGTATCTAGATGCATAGTGAGCACTTTGAACCCCCATATGCTTCAGAAATTCATCCGTAAAAATGAAAAAGAACTTTTTTTTTCCACTAAAAATTTTTTTTTTCATTATTACGGATCAATTTGTGAAGCATCTTGGGGTTCAAAGTGCTCACTATGTACCTAGATATGTTCCTTTGGGGGTCTAGTTTCCAAAATAGGGTCATTTGTGGTGGAGCTCCAATGTGGAGACACACAGGGACCCTCCAAACGCGACATGGTGTCCGCTAACAATTTGAGCTCATTTTCCATTCAAATTGTTAGCGGACACCATGTCGCGTTTGGAGGGTCCCCGTGTGTCTCCACATTGGAGCTCCCCCACAAGTGACCCCATTTTGGAAACTACACCCCCAAAGGAACATATCTAGATGCATAGTGAGCACTTTCTACCCCCAGGTGCTTCACAAATTGATCTGTAAAAATGAAAGAAGAAAATTTGTGTGGAAAAAAAAAGTGCTTTTTTCATTTTTATTGATGAATTTGTGAAGCATCTGGGGGTTCAAAGTGCTCACTATGCATCTAGATATGTTCCTTAGGGGTCTAGTTTCCGAAATGGGGTCACTTGTGGCGGAGCTCCAATGTGGAGACACACCGGGAACCTCCAAACGCGACATGGTGTCCGCTAATAATTTGAATGGAAAATTAGCTCAATTTGTTAGCGGACACCATGTCGCATTTGGAGGGTCCCCGTGTGTCTCCACATTGGAGCTCCCTCACAAGTGACCCCATTTTGGAAACTAGACCCCCAAAGGAATGTATCTTTATGCATAGTGAGCACTTTGAACCCCCAGGTGCTTCAGAAATTCATCCGTAAAAATGAAAAAGCACTTTTTTTCCACAAATAATTTCTTTTTTCATTATTACGGATCAATTTGTGAAGCATCTGGGGGTTCAAAGTGCTCACTATGCATCTAGATATAATCCTTTGGGGGTCTAGTTTCCAAAATGGGGTCACTTGTGGGGAGCTCCAATGTGGAGACACACAGGGGCTCTCCATACGCAACATGGTGTCCACTAACAATTGGAATTGTTAGCGGACACCTTGTAGGATATGAAGAGCCCCTGTGTGCCTAAACATTGGAGCTCCCCCACAAGTGACCCCATTTTGGAAACTAGACAACCCAAGGAACATATCTAGATGCATAGTGAGCACTTTGAACCCCCAGGTGCTTCACAAATTGATCCGTAAAAATGAAAAAAAACTTTTTGTGGAAAAAAACGTGCTTTTTCATTTTTATGGATGAATTTCTGAAGCACCTGGGGGTTCAAAGTGATCACTATGCATCTAGATACGTTCCTTCGGGGTCTAGTTTCCAAAATGGGGTCACTTGTGGGGGAGCTCCAATGTTCAGGCACACAGGGAGGGGCTCTCCATACCCGACATGGTTTCCGCTAACAATTGTGGTAATTTTCTATTGAAATTGTTAGCGGACACCATGTCGCATATGGAGAACCCGTGTGCCACCAGCACAAGGACAACTGGTAGAGTTGGGGTACAGCACCAGAAAATGCCGCCTCTAATGAATGCGCTATTTTCTTCAGTGGCTGTGGGTCGAAATTTGCAGCGTGGGGGACCCACAACATTTGAGTCTCTCCATGCTGAGGATTCCAGTCAGCCAGCTACCAAGTTGTACCTGGCTGGCTACAAATACAGCGAAGGCTTTTTTTTATTTCTAGAACTAATTCTAGAAAAAAAAATGACGTAGGGCTCCGCCATATTTTTGGTCCAGCCAGGTACAACTTGGCAGCTACAGACTGCCAGCAACCCCCAGCTGCCTCGTTGTACCTGGCTGCAACCAAAAATACAGCGAAGCCCATTTTTTTTTATTTCTAGAACTAATTCTAGAAAAAAAAATGACGTAGGGCTCCGCCATATTTTTGGCCCAGCCAGGTACAACTAGACAGCTGGGGGCTGGAATCCTCAGCATGGAAAGGCCCAAGCGTTCTGGGCCCCCCATGCTGCGAATTGCAGCCCGCAGCCGCCCCAGAAAATGGCGCATTCATTGAAGCGCCATTTTCTGGCGCTGTACCCATGCTCTTCCAGTTGCCCTGGTGCCGGTGGCAAACTGGGTAATAAAGGGGTTAATGCCAGCTTTTTATTGGCAGCTGGCACTAAGCCCGAGATTCATAATATTGGGCCAATGTTAGACCCGCCATTAGGAATCTCTGGTAAGTAGTCAATATATACACACAGAGAAAAATATTTTTATTAGAAAAAAAACACAAACAAATTTCGGACTCCATCTTTATTATAAAAAGATCCGACGTAGTCCACAACGAAGGTCCCACGACGCTCGATCACCTCCGACGTAGTCCACAACGAAGGTCCCACGATCACCATGCAGGGGGATCAGGGATCCCCATGCAGTGGAATGGGGGATCAGGGATCCCCATGCAGGGGGATCCCTGATCCCCCATCCCCCTGCATGGGGATCAGGGATCCCCATGCAGGGGGATGGGGGATCAGGGATCCCCATGCAAGGGGATGGGGGATCAGGGATCCCCATGCAGGGGGATGGGGGATCAGGGATCCCCATGCAGGGGGATCAGGGATCCCCATGCAGGGGGATGGGGGATCAGGGATCCCCATGCAGGGGCATGGGGGATCAGGGATCCCCATGCAGGGGGATCAGGGATCCCCATGCAGGGGGATGGGGGATCAGGGATCCCCATGCAGGGGGATGGGGGATCAGGGATCCCCATGCAGGGGGATGGGGGATCAGGGATCCCCATGCAGGGGGATCAGGGATCCCCTTGCAGGGGGATGGGGGATCAGGGATCCCCATGCAGGGGGATGGGGGATCAGGGATCCCCATGCAGGGGGATCAGGGATCCCCATGCAGGGGGATGGGGGATCAGGGATCCCCATGCAGGGGGATCAGGGATCCCCATGCAGGGGGATGGGGGATCAGGGATCCCCATGCAGGGGGATGGGGGATCAGGGATCCCCGTGCAGGGGGATCAGGGATCCCCATGCAGGGGGATGGGGGATCAGGGATCCCCATGCAGGGGGATCAGGGATCCCCATGCAGGGGGATGGGGGATCAGGGATCCCCATGCAGGGGGATGGGGGATCAGGGATCCCCGTGCAGGGGGATCAGGGATCCCCATGCAGGGGGATGGGGGATCAGGGATCCCCGTGCAGGGGGATCAGGGATCCCCATGCAGGGGGATGGGGGAGGTCTTACCAGACGTCGGGTGAGAGCGGCGGTCGCAGGCAGGAGGACGGAAGCGGGAGGCGGCCGCGGCAGGAGGACGCAAGCGGGAGGCGGCGGCGGCAGGAGGACGCAAGCGGGAGGCGGCGGCGGCAGGAGGCGGTGAGTACCGGTCACCGGCGGGGGGCCCAGAAACAGCGGGGGACAGGGGGATGAGCCGGGGGGGGGCAGACACAGCTGGGGGACAGGGGATGAGCGGGGGGGCAGACACAGCAGGGGACAGGGGGATGAGCGGGGGGCAGGCACAGTGGGGTACAGGGGGATGAGCGGGGAGGGCAGACACAGTGGGGGACAGGGGGATGAGGGGGGGAAGTGATGCACATAATAGGGCACAAGCAGGGGATGATTGCAGGAGCCGGGCACAGCTCACAGCCCGGCTCCTGCAGAGATCATGCAGGGAAGTGCTGACATTCAGCACTTTCCTGCGCGATTTTGATGTGATCGGTCGGTCAGATTGACTGACCGATCACATCGCTCTGAGTGTGGGGACCTCTAACAGGGGTCCCCACACCTCTGCCCCTGACCCTTGGCTGTCACTGACAGCTTTTAGATTTGAGCTGTCACTGTTCGTTTAGGAGCAGTGACAGTTCAAAGCCATGACGAGTATACTCGTCATGATGCGGGAACTGACATCTTTTCATGACGAGTATACTCGTCATTGGTCGTAAAGAGGTTAATAATCTATTGTCTGCAGTAATCCTGGGCATGCCATGGTTACGTAAACATAGACCGGCACCTGGGTGATATAGTGCACTGGAGCCCAGAATGTCAGGATAAATATATGTCGGTATCAGTGAACCAAGTCACGCCTTCCCATGTACCTTTTGCATAAAGAGATTTTGAGGATGTTTTTTCTATATTGCAATCAGAGAAATTACCCCCTACTCAGAGATTATGACTGCCCCATTGACTTGTACCTGATTCTCGTCTCCCAAAGGGGAAAATATATAATCTCTCTGGTCCAGAGCGTCAGGCTATGAAAGATTAGATAGCAGACAGTGTGCGAAAAGGGTTTATTAGACCATCCACCTCACCAGTAGGCACCAGGTTCTTATTTGTGGAAAAGAAAGATGGTGGTCTCAGTCCTTGCATTGATTATTGTGAGTTAAATGCTATCACTGTGAAAAACCAGTATCAAATTCCACTCATCCCTGATCTCTATAATAAGTAGCAGGAGTCCATCAAGACCACCTCCTTTTACTGTAATCATGTGCTACATCTGTGCTTTGGTTCCTTTTCTTCTATGATTTCAGATATCCCTGGGGTAGAAAGATCTGTAGATAGGTTAAAAACTATCTGGTCTGAAAATAAAGAAAATTTGAAGGGGGCTCAGACTAGTCAGGCTTCTTCTACTAATAAAAGGTGCTCTTAGGGCCGAACCTGGGAGTCGGGGACAAAGTTTGGCTATCTACAAAGAATATTAAGCTCAAAGTGCCGTCCACCAAACTAGGCAATACAAAAAGAGAGAGAAAAGCACTCCCATAGGGAGAACCCACATGCACATTGAAGGGGAAGGAAAGGTTATGACGGGGGGCTCTCACCTTTTCGGGTTGTGCCACCTCCGCACAACCCCAGTGTATTCACAAGGCCACCTGGGCCGGAGGAGCCGTCCAGGTGCCAGCCGCCTGTCAGTCACGTGGTGTTTACGGTCACGTAAACGATTATCACCAATCACAGGTGTCGACGTTCCCACGGGTCCTGTGCTCCACAGGTAGTGAAGGATTTTCAGCAATGTGCCCCGCAGCTTCTGAATAACTCACACAAAGGTGAGATCCTACAGTTCAATTAAAGGTTATTCTATAGCGAGCGCAGGGGCACTGTGCCCCTGCGCTCGTTATAGAATAACTTTTAATTGAACTGTCTACCAAACTAGGTCAGAGGTTTATTGATCCATATGAAATTATTGAGGTGATTAACCCTGTAGCCTTTCATCTGAAGCTCCCTCAATCATTCAAGCTACCCAGTGTATTCCATAAGTCCCTTCTTAATTTATACCGATCTCCCGTTCATCCTATCCAGACCCCTCCTCCTCCGGTGTTGGTCGTGAGTGTTTTGGAAATGAAGTACAAATGATACTTGACTCCCGCTTGGTGAGAGGGTCAGTGCAGTATCTTGTGCACTGGAGGGGTTATGGTCCAGAAAAGAGGTCCTGGTGCCTGCCAGTAACATCCATGCCAAGAGTTTGATCAAGAAGTTTCATCTCCTTAACCCCAACAAGCTGGGGTTTGAGGGTCTGGAGTCCCCTCTTAGAGGGGTGGAGACTGTCACGTCGCCATCAGACTTGGTAACTGTTATTCCTGCCCCAGCCACTAGGTGGCTCCGTATTTCTTTGGCTAGTGGTGCCAGAAATTCGGGGGCTATGTACTCATCAGGACCTGTTTCTTTGGTTCCTGCCTCTGTCTGTGCGCATCACCATGCTCTTCCTGTAGGTGATGCTGGTTACAGGAGAGAGGTCCCTGCAGAGGCATCTGGTAGGCAAAGGCTTTGTTCCTCTATCAGAATTGGGGTGCTTGGTACCAGTCGCACATCACCATCTAATGAGATATAGAAATTGGTTGCGCCACGCTGCTTTATGTTTTATATCCACCCTCTGTTAAGTCACCGTTACACTCACCTTTTCCTGTTGTGCTATCCGCACAACAGGGGGGCTCACGTAGTGAGTGCACGGGGTCTCTCTCTGGACGGTGTGGATTTCTTTCCCTTTTTCCTCGGTGTTCGCCTGTGTAATTGCACGTGATCCGTCACGTGTTTTCCTCTCCTCTGTTAGATTTGTCTTCTCTTCCGGAGCTGCTCCACCGCTCTCCCCATAGGGAGATGGATATGCAGGTAATGGAATAAAACGATGTTTGGGTGAGCGCTGGGATATGAAGACAGCTACACTTCAACAAGTATTTTACCTGTAAGTTTATTGTTCAAATCACACTAGGTCCTCTCCCACAACATGTTTCGACGCTCAGGGCGTCTTCCTCAAGTGGATCCACTCATCTTAGCTAATCTCTATCTCTTTATAGATGTGCCCAAGCCCCAGGTTTGGCATTTTCAAGGTAATCTACACTGTGGCATCCATTTTCACTCTAGGATTCCTCTCTATATATTTATTTTCACAATTTTTACTATTTCTTTACTTTGTTTTACCCTTGTTAGTATCAGTACCTGTTAAACATTATTGACTGGTCTGGTGACCACCTTTGATTGTCTCCAGATCTTACTACCCTAAGGTACCTTCTCACCATGATTGATTCTTTGAGATCTACCCCCTTTTTTGACTGTTTAAATTACATGCACATTATGGAGTTTCCTCTACTCTTATACTTGGTGGTTGCTCACATTACGCAGCATAACCTCTCACACAGAACTCAGGGGTCTGTACCTCTTTTTTCTTTCTTCCTGTGTTCTCTTTATCCGTTATGGGATAATCATCACCTTCTAGGACCATTACTCTTTGAGAAAACTTTAAATGGCATCACATAACCCTAACATGATTCACCCTTTGGGCTTGAACTCATATTTCAGCTTTTGCTTTGTCTTGCTGCTGTTGTTTAACTTACTTCTCATTTCTAGCATTTGGAACATTGATTGATTCCAGACAGATCTATTTTGTTCTGCCTTTTGACTCATCACCAGTACTATGGGTAATTATACTATTCCATTTTTGCCTTATCTTGATTCTTTTTATTCTGCTACTCTTCTCCCTTTTTCCTTTTTCCCCATGGAGGCCATTTATCAAATAGGATCTTAAAGATGTACTTCACTGCCCCTCAACTACACTACTGGCACCACGAGATTAGTTTTGGTAACCTACACTTGTTCCGATCCACGGCCCACTATTTCTATTCACATTTAGTTTCTTTATTGAATCACCACATATTACACAAAACCGCACGGGAACACCTAAAACACTCTAACCGTTATCGCATCCTGTTGTGTAACTAACACGTTGTATTTTTTCTGTACTGTTATCTTTGTTTTATTAGTACCCTGATGAAGGCCTGCTGGCCGAAACGTTGGTCTGATCTATGTACTGTGTGACCTAATAAAGAAACAATACATTTTTTTGACACCTTAATCTACTAGCAGGTAGCATTAGACACAACTCGGGCAAATGCTGTAGGAGAGGTGAGTATGCCACAGATGTAACAACATGATTATATGAGCGCCAATTGGACTGTTCTACTTGAGCTACCCTTGTGAAGGTTTTGTGAAGTCCATGCTTCCACTGATCAGCACCCTTTTTCTGGCATGAGGAGGACCTAATCAATACTGGAACAACCCCATTGCACACTACTTAGAAAACCCCTTCTCATTCCCCAAATTCACCACATAAAATAAAAAAGCCTGTACTCCCCACCATTGCTGGCGCAGTTCTAGCGAAGTCAGAAGTCACATTCCTGGGGCCAACTTGACATTGTTATGACAAGCAAACCCCATGATCAATCAATGCCGGCTTTATTGAGCAAGGCAGCAGGGCAGAAAGAAGTGTACGTGTGCAGGATTGCAATGGAGAACACTATGTGGATAAGGTATGACATGTCATTCCCATGAAGCAGAGGAGGATGGCGATCGTAAGAAGAGAGGAGGAGTGAGATCAAGATCACCCATCGGACCAGACCGGCACATAGGTGAGTATAAGAAAAGATCTGTTTATGTTACACACATCTGTCTGGGGAATGGTGCATATGAGTATTTAGTGGTGGTGGCAGCTGCTTATATGGGAAAAACCTGGTGACATGTTCCTTTTAAGTTGATAATTTTGTACAGCCCACGAATGAGGTATAAATATCCAACTAGCCCTTGGCACAAAAAGGTTCCTCATCCCTGTCTTAAAGTATGAACACAATTGTACAGCAGCATACATCAAGACCATATACTTGGAGTCAATGTCACAATATTTTCTCTGTGTCCATGTCATGAACAGGACATGAACAGTGCCTTACATATGTAATATATTGTTTTCATTGTTGTAATTTTTTTGTGCATGCATTTTATGACTACACTTACGCTGTATTGTAGATTTCCGGAGACATATGGATCCAGTAGGAAGAAGGCAGTTTCCACATGGGGAACACAGGCTTGACTTTGAAGATGAAAGCCGTGGTTGGAGATTTGACATGGATATGATCATTATATACATTTACTCAGTAAACTGGGTCATTGGATTCGTTCTATTTTGTATTTTATGCTATTTTTTCTTATTCTCACTTTAAGGAAGCATATCTGAAAGCCATAATAAAAAACTAATTCTAGCTCCTGAAGTGTCCATTCTGCTCTGTTTATTGCAAATGTTTAGCAACATAAAGCATCAGGGATATTCTCAGATAATAAAAAATTGCTTTGCTTGCATTCAAGCTGATTTAGCAGAATTGAAAGGGTTCTTTAGAAAATCTGTTTAAATACGACATCCTGCGGAATTCTTAAACGGCATTGGGTGAATGCAGCTTAGTAATTCTAATGGAGTCTGAAAGACCCAGGGCTCCATACGTTACACAGACAGTGATTTACTTTAATTTACTTCCTTTACTCCTTAATTGGTCACTGTTATTTTAACAAGCTCAAATCAATACTAGTAGCAAATATTAGAAATATAATATTCAGTCTAGAGAAAAACTAAGCACACCCCCTTTAAACCCTTCCCAACATTGCACGCACTGGTATGCCCTATTTTCCACTGTGTTCTCGCAAGTGAAGGTACTGGTACTCACTGATGATCATGTGGGCACAGAAACTGCGCCTGCACAATCACTTCCACGACCTTGGCTTAAGTGAGAGCCAGGCTCCAGCTATCACCTCCCCTGGCTTTTTAACCCTCTAACTGCAACAATCAATAGAGATCTCAGCAATTATTGTAATGCTAGTCACTTACTCACGGGCATATCTGGAAGCAGGGTAGTCAGATGATCCGGGGTCAGATGCTAGGAGAGCTCTTCATTGGTACATGTAGTAATTTTTAATAATCCTAAAATAAAGTCTCTTCATTTTAGGCGAGGGTGAGTACCGCTGGGATTTTATCTTCTGATGATGAACTTTAACTGCTGATTTAAGCAATGTTGCCTTTATTACCATGTGTAATACCCACCATAATGGTTTCTGATAAATGAGCTGGTGCAGAACAACTTCTTTTGCAATCTGTACAAGGAGTAAACTGAGATGAAGTCAGGTAACAGTCCAGGGTCAGAATACCAGATGGAAACGTCATGGATACGGGGAGTAATCAGATCACAGGCAGAGTCAGAATAACAGGAGAACACATTGTGGGTGAAGCAAAAAAAGCAGTAGTCAGGAAACTGTCTGGGGTCAGATAGAAATACTCAGAACAAGCAAAGCACTGGGCTACAGGCCAACAGTACCACTCTAGCAGAATGCTATGACTGGCAGAGTTCTGGGAAAGACTGCTTAGCTAAGTAGCTGGGAAATCACTGGGAACATGGAACACCTAAACAATCTAGCACTTGCCAGAACCAGAATGGATGACTACGCTGCCATTCAACACAGTGACAGCTCAACATGACATAACATCTGATTGGACGACTAAGCTGTTACCCAACTGACATCTCAGCATGCCCTGATTCAATAGTCACAGCAAAACAGTCCCTCATTGGATCCTACATGCACACAGTGGAGGAATCATGACAGTAACCCCCCCCCCACCTTCTAGGGTGGCCACCAGATCCCCAGATTTCCCAGGAATCATATGATGGGAGTCTTGACCAAACGATTGGCCCTCATAGAATGAGCTGGAACCCAGGATCTCTTCTTGGGGCCATTTCAATTAAGCAGATATTGAAGGGTATTCTGGACCTTCCAAGACTTAACAACCCTCTGCAACATGTACTCTGAAAATCCATCAATGAAAACAGGAGGAGGTGAGGATGAGGGAGACAATGATAAAGGGACAAATTTTTTTAACTGAGAATCTATGTGTGCCTTTTTACTGTGTCCCCATCATTGCCTGCCAAAGCTGATTTCCTAATACGTCCCACGATTCATCTTAAACCCTCCAGCAATACAATGAACCCCAGGAATGATATTTCTTGCACAGAAAATGTACATATCTCCAACTTAGCAAACAAAGAATTTATTCTAAGCCTTTATAAAGAAAGCAGACATGGTTATAGTGTAACAGATCAGGCAAAAAAATTAGAATATCGCCCAGATAAATTACGAGAACCCTTACAATACAATCAGAAAAATTATCATCCATGAAGTTATGAAAGACTGTTAGTGCATTGGTTAATCCAAAAGACATGACAAGATTTTCAGATAGGCTCTCAGATGTTAAAAATGCTGTTTTGCACTCATCACCCTCATGGATAAGTATCTATTATAATAATCACCTTGTAGCGTCCGTCATCCACTTCCGATGTAATTGTGTCCTCCTATCACACTGCGCATGTGCAGGGCCAGAGTTGAGTTCTGAGTTTAAAGGATTAACACTAGAGCTAGCTATAAGGGACCAGGATAGTTGATGGTCAGTAATGGTTAGGTGTGTTGCTGCTTGAAGGTACTGTGTATGACTCCTCAAGAACACATGTTGATAGGTTAAGACCCAGCACTACACTGTTTCCCTATCGATGTAATTAAAGAGAGACAACTATATTAAAAATGTAACGCTTTTTTAATGGGATGTTTATTGCTCAAATTAAAATCACAATTAAAGACTTCCTAAAATTTCTTTGTTACAAGTACTTTAAGGTAAGTGAATTTTTTCCAATAATCAGGGCCGGTTTTAGGCAAAGTGGGGCCCTGGGCAAAAGGTTAAAGTGGGCCCTAAATGCTCACATAGTGCACTATAACACTCAGACATTTAGGGTACATTTACAGGCGCCAACTTCAGACTAGTGAATGAGCGCGATCTATAATATTCAAGTCCTTCGGTGCTTGTTTCTGGCCTTTTTACACAGAATAATGAAGAATGATGGCACAGAACAATCACTGGTAGAGCAATCTACCCCTACATTATCATGTTATCAGCGGCTCTTCTGAAGTTTGCTCCGGGCGATCTGCTGCCGAGAACAAGGATTTTTGCTCCTCCAATCACCCAATGATGGGCAGCATTTTGCTTGCTTGTTGGGCGACTTCCTTCATGTTTACAGGTAGGAACTTTCATCTGTGCATCCGGGATTTATAAATGTGGATGTTACATACACACAACACACAGTATGTGACTCAATCTATATATTACACATATACACTGAGCTCACACACATAGACACACACACATCCATTCCTATCATTGTGAACACAGGACTCCTTATTTTGCTTAAAAATTACCTACGATCAGGCCCGGACTGGCCATAGGGCGTACCGGGAGTTCTCCCGGTGGGCTGAAGTGGAATTGCACCGTTGCACAGCCGGGGAGCTACACAGTAGCCGCAGCCGCGTTTCAGGTGCGGAGCTTCCGGCTCTTTTCCTGCAGCCGATTCTTGGAGGAGGAGTATGACAGCTCCTCCACTCCTCAGCGGCTCCAGCCTCCCTGAAGCTTCTGTGCACCCTGCTGACCAGGGGGGCCTGGGGCGATGCACTACCTGCACTGTCGGCTGGTACTGGGCACCTTCCTCCAGCTTCATCTCCTGCGTCTGCTGAGCTCCTCATCCTGGGCGGTAAGGAGTATTATGCCTCCGGCCTGGAGGTTTCTGCAATGTGTCTGGATGCTGTCTGGTGGCTCCAGTCTCCATATGAGGCACAGGGGATTTATGGTTGTTTGAACTTTCACTGCTCCCCCCCCCTCCCTCCCCAGATCTGTGACCTGTGAAGCAACTGCCATCTATCCCACAGACAGAGCGACGGACTGCAGAGCAGAGTCCTGTCCTGGATGGTAATTGTGACTCAGGCAGCAGAGCAGCACTGTAAGACTATGTATATCCCTCCATGTATATGTGTGTGTACTGTAAATGTGTGTATGTACTGTATGATTGTGTACATATGGATGTGTGTCTTTGTACATGGATATGTGTGTGTGTACATATGGATGTGTGTGTATACATGGATGTGTGTCTGTGTGTGTACATGTGGATGTGTGTGTATACATGGATGTGTGTCTGTGTGTGTACATGTGGATCTGTGTGTATACATGGATGTGTGTCTGTGTGTGTACATGTGGATGTGTATGTATACATGGATGTGTGTCTGTGTGTGTACATGTGGATCTGTGTGTATACATGGATGTGTGTCTGTGTGTGTACATGTGGATCTGTGTGTATACATGGATGTGTGTCTGTGTGTGTACATGTGGATGTGTGTGTATACATGGATGTGTGTCTGTGTGTGTACATGTGGATGTGTGTGTATACATGGATGTGTGTCTGTGTGTGTACATGTGGATCTGTGTGTATACATGGATGTGTGTCTGTGTGTGTACATGTGGATCTGTGTGTATACATGGATGTGTGTCTGTGTGTACATGTGGATGTGTGTATACATGGATGTGTGTCTGTGTGCACATGGATGTGTGTGTATACATGGATGTGTGTCTGTGTGTGTACATGTGTCTGTGTGTATACATGGATGTGTGTGTGTGTACATATGGATGTGTGTTTACATATGGATGTGTATATGTATATATAAAAATATATATATAATGTATATGTGTGTACAAATGGATGTGTCTGCATATACACATATGCTGTGTGTGTACATACGGATGTGTGCGTATATATAATGTATGTGTGTACATATGGATGTGTGTGTGTCATATGAATGTATGTGCATATATATATATATATATATATATATATATATATATATACATACATATATATAGGCCCAGTTCACATCTGCGTTTTGGCTGTGTTTGGCTTCATTTAATGCAAAACCTATGTTTTTTTGCAAATGCAGCCCACGCTTTTGGCTGCGCTTGCAAAATCACATGTGTTTTGCGTTTTGCATTGCTTTTGCATTAAACCCTATGGGTGCGTTTTGGAATGTGTTTTTAGGGGTAAAAACACATACAACCACAAATGAACACAGCCAAAACTCAGATATGAAAAGGCCCATACTGTATGTGTGTACATCTGGATGTGTGTGGTGGACACTGCACAGTATCACTTCTCCAGTCCTGTATACTGGGTATAATCCTCAGTATCTGTATTATTCTGTATATATATACTGCACAGTATCACTTCTCCAGTCCTGTATACTGGGTATAATCCTCAGTATCTGTATTATTCTGTATATATACCCTGCACAGTACCACCTCTCCTGTCCTGTATACTCGGTGTAATCCTCAGTGTCTATATTATTCTGTATATATACCCTGCATAGTACCACTTCTCCAGTCCTGTATACTGGGTATAATCCTCAGTATCTGTATTATTCTGTATATATACACTGCACTGTACCACTTCTCCTGTCCTGTATACTGGGTGTAATCCTCAGTATCTGTATTATTCTGTATATATATATCCTGCACAGTACCACTTCTCCTGTCCTGTCTACTGGGTGTAATCCTCAGTGTCTATATTATTCTGTATATATACCCTGCACAGTACCACTTCTCCTATCCTGTATACTGAGTGTAATCCTCAGTATCTGTATTATTCTGTATATATACACTGCACAGTACCACTTCTCCTGTCCTGTATACTGGGTGTAATCCTCAGTATCTGTATTATTCTGTATATATACACTGCACAGTACCACTTCCCCTGTCCTGTATACTGGGTGTAATCCTCAGTATCTGTATTATTCTGTATATATACACACTACACATTACCACTTCTCCTGTCCTGTATACTGGGTGTAATCCTCATTTGTATTATTCTGTATATATACTCTGCACAGTACCACTTCTCCTGTCCTGTTCTCAGAGAGGCAGTATTGGACTTTGTGATTTTCAGCATTTAAATGGTGTTTAAATTAATTATCCCCAATATGGAAGTCATCACTTCTCTTCTGTATAGGTGATGACTTTCCCTTCGCTCTGGATCTGACCACTGGGACCCCACAGTCCCGAGAAACATGGCTTTGTAGATCAACATGTAAATGGTGCTGTGGTTGATTATTCCCTCTGCTGCACCATTCAAATGTGGCTCTTCAGATAACTCCTTTAAGAAAGTGATGAGGCCACGACAACGTAAAAGCAAACTTCACTGATCGTGGCTAATGGGTGATATAGTATGTGGGCTGCTGGGGCTTGTTTTCCAGGGCTGCTTTTTGGTCCCAGTCCGGCCCTGCCTACGATTGTTTAATAAAATAGGTTTTACAAACTGTAGTCAGTAAGAAGAATGTTTTCAGAGGATCATCTACTTAAATGTCATCTTTAACAAAGATCTGCTATATTCTTCATGTTATAAATAAAAACATACATTTGAATTATCCCCATTCTGTTGTTGTTCTGGGGTCACTAGTGGAAATATTGACCTTAAAGGAGTTGTCCAGAAATGCTGCAAACATGACGGATTTCTTTCAAAATCAGCGCCACCCCTGTCTACAGGTTGTATGTGATATTGCAGCTCAGCTCAATTGAAGGAAATGGATGTATGCTGTAATACTAAATGCAACTTGTAGATAGGGGGGGTGCTGTTTGTGAAAGAATGTAGTAAAGTTTTATTAATCCTGGACATTCCCTTTAATGACTTGTAAGTTCTGCTTGATAACTATCTGCAAATATAGGAATTAAGGAGGTCCCCTAACTATAATTACTCCCATCATGAACATGTGGAGATTGAAGCCTACGGAAGGCGCTCCTGCTGCTATTACATGGCAATTACAACGATTTTATAACTTTCACCACAGAGCCATTTTTTATTTTTGTTTTTCTCACCTCTTCCAAGAGTTATAACTTTTTTATTTTTCTTTCCACATACCGTAGACATATGAGGATTTGTTTTTTGCGGAATGAGTTGTACTATTGAATTACATCCTTCATTCTACCACATTATGTACTTGAAAATGAGAAAAATATTCCAAGTGCTTTGAAATTTCTAAAAAAAAAGGGCAATTGCACAATGTTTTTTTGAGTTTTTTATTTACCATGTTAACTATATGGTAAAAGTGACTTCATAAGTTTATTATCTAGGTCAGAAGTATAAGCAGATACCTAACATTTTTTTTTATTATTTCAATTATGAAAAAAACTAGAAATGTGTAAAAAAAAAAAAAAAAAAAATTTGCTTTATTCGCCATTTTCTGAGACCCTTAATGTATTAATTTTTCAAGATACAGGGCTGCTTACTTTTTGTTCCCTGAGCTGACATTTGTACTGATACCATTTTGAGTCAGATACAACATTTTGATCGCCTTTTATTGAATTGTATTGTAACAACGTGGTGGCCCAAAAAACATACTTCTGGCGGTTTTATTTTTTTTCCTGTTACGACATATACCAATTGGATTAATTTCATAAATTGATAGCTTAGATTCTTACGAACGTAGCAATACCAAATATGTGTATGTTTACATTTTTTTTACTGTTTTAATGCTACTTTAAGTGCAGCTCCCTTGGAGACCCCCAAGAGAGTGGGGCCCTGGGCAACTTCCCAGTCTGCCCCCTTAACGCTGGCCTTGCCAACAATATGTTGTTTGCTCTATCGTTTTTCTAAAAATAACTATAATGAACCATATTTTCGCCCTGATTGTTATAATACACAGCCCTGCTTTCATTATGGGCTCACCTGGTCTGAGTGAGCAGTACAGACTGGAGGTAATAAGGCTTCAGAGCAGGACTTGATGGATGACAAGTTGATGGCCAGTACAGCAGTATATGTAGGATGACAGGTGGATAAAAGGTTTAACCCTGAACTGACAACTTACAGGGAAAAACACATTTACTGTTATAGTGTAATACTTCCCTGCGGCGTCTTGTCACAGGGGCGCCACACACCCCCTTGGTGAAACACACCCGTCCGCGGGTGTTAAACCAAACTGGGTGAGAGTTGACATTTTTCATATGCAAAACCAACAAGAACATTTTTAATAACAGGTATACTTGGATTCTTCCCATCCAGGAGGCGCATTTCTTGTAACGTTGCAATAACCATTATTAAAATTGTAGTCCACATCGGCCCAATGGGGACCGGGTTTCAAGTCTCTGATTTAAAGTTCATCAGGCTTTTGCATAAAAGTTTACATTTGCACAGTCCAGCAGGTAAAGTCTGTAGGCTGGTAAAGTCACAATACACACAAACATTAACCATTGGTGCTACGGCGTAGGAGTCTTTGATACTGCAGGGGTCTCTTTTGGCTGTAAGTACTGTAGGCCTCCTGGCCCTGGGGTCACCGGGTTGGCAAAGATTTTACTCTCCCTGCACAGCTCCTTACGCCCATTCCACCCTCTTCACTATTGTGTACCGGATTTTACCTGCTCTATACCCGTTTAATATACTAGCACACAATAAGGCAATATACACTGTAATAGTGCTGCAAAAGAAAAAACATTAAACTCAACTATTTACATTGATATACGATCCCCGGTTCATTTCATCACCCTTTGCCTCTGCTAACCCGGATCGTATACCACCCCCGGGGTCCTGCATAATGCTCGTAGGTTATGATGTTGTCTTTTGGGTCATCCTGGAACTGTGGTCTCCTGATGGGTTGCCAGGAGTGCGGGATCTGGGCTGGAGACTGGTATTCAGATCACTTCATCTCCATACCGACCCGGTCTTGTTGCTGTTCCAGGTGATCAGCCCACCATAGCTCGCGGGGCCCGGACATCTCTGTGCCGCCGGCTGCTCCTTCCTCTCGGTCCTCCTGCCCAGTTAGGTCGGGCTCTTCGGAGAACCAGATCAGGCTTTTTGGTTCGGCGGTCTCCTCTCCTCCGGGCTCTATGCTCGCTGGATCCTCCGTTATGGTGCTCGACCCGCCCCCTTGGATATTTGATAGAAAGGGGGAAGGGGAGACACTTTGGTGCCTCTTTGATGGCCCATGTATGCTGAGGGGCCGAGGCACGCCCCTGGGCCAGCACATAGTCTCTTTACATTCGTGGGCCCGCCACTATTATCTTCACTCCTTGGCAGAACAAGGGGCGGGGCTTATCTTCCCACTCTTTTTTTTCGCTGTGGCGCAGCTCAATTTCTGTAATGGTGGCCCGGCAGTTCACAAACAATTAATAAAGTCTTTTGGGCGCACTTTACCTGGTTCCACCAGGCTGGTTCTATCTTGTTCGTGACGCCAGAAAATGATGTGGCCAGGGCTAGGGGTACTTGGACTCCGGGTCTGATGGTGGTTTGGATGGGGAGATTACGGGTGGTCGGGATCCCGATTCCGTACCCTGGATATCATTTGAGTAGATGATGGGGGGGGAGAAGGTAGTATTTACAGGGGATCGTGTCACCACCTGTAGTTCCCGGTAATATGGTACCAGCGCTGCAAGCCGGCCGCTGAGGTGATGGTGGGTGCCGCAGTGTGTGGAGCAGCTCCCTACAGGTGGATCTATTACCTCAGGGTAGCGGTGATGGAGAATGATGAGGGGGATAAGGGGAGTAGTTGGTGTTGCAGTTCTTACCCCTCTGCTGAGCTACTGATGGTGCTGAGTCCTCCAGGCACTGATGGGAAAGACAACGGAAACCAGTTCAAGTTTAACTCCACTTTACTAGGTACCGTTAGATGGTAAAACGGAACATGGTACAGTTTGGTTTGCAGGGTGGATGTTGCCAGCTCAGGGTCCCCCTTATGGAGTCTCTAGATGTTAGCGTTCTTTGTCTTTCAGGGTTCTTTTCTCTTCTTCGTTCTACCACCCTCGCAGAGCTCCCCCGCCTGTCCCCTGACCTCCCACGATGGAGCACGGGTTTCGTTTACTGGTTCTGACCAGGCCTGTTGCTTCACCCGCCACCGGTACTCGGGCCATTACTCCTGTGATCTAGAGTCTATTTGTGGTCCTGATGGGGAGAGGTACCTTGTGGCACTGTCAGCAACCCGGTTTCTATGGGCCCGCAGCTCGTCAGTCTGCAGATAGAGCTGAACTTCTATCTACCTCGGCTTCCCGCGTTGCCGGTGTTTCCCTCAACGTGACCAGCCGGCTCCAACGAGTCCTGGTCCGTTCCCTTCTGTCCTGGCCCCCTACTTGAAGATGGGGCTTCCTCGTGTTGGCTGTGCTGTTAGGCCTGTCTCTCACTAACTTCCAGCTTCTCTCACTATAGCCTAGGCTCCACCCCCTTTTGGGACCTACTAAATAACCGGTCCCCCCTATTCTAAATCACCTAGTCCTAAGTGTGTGCAAGTATAGACTCCACAGGTTTAACCCTGAACTAACAACTTACAGGGAAAAACACATTTACTGTTATAGTGTAATACTTCCCTGTGGCGCCTAGTCACAGGGGCGCCACACACACGTCCCCTATGCGTGGCACACGTCCCCTATGCGTGGCACACGTCCCCTATGCATGGCACATGCTCCCTATGCAAGGCACACGTTCCCTATGCGTGGCACACGTCCCCAATGCATGGCCCACGTCCCCTATGCATGGCACACGTCCCCTATGCGTGGCACACGTCCCCTATGCAGGGCACACGTCCCTTATGCAGGGCACACGTCCCCTATGCATGGCACAGGTCCCCTGTGCATGGCACATGTCCCCTATGCAGGGCACACGTCCCCTATGCATGGCACACGTCCCCTATGCATGGCACACATCCCCTAGGCGTGCCACACATCCCCTATGCAGGGCACATGTCCCCTATGCGTGGCACACGTCCCCTATGCATGGCACACATCCCTTGTGTGTGGCACACGTCCCCTATGCAGGGCACACATCCCCTATGCATGGCACATGTCCCCTATGCAGGGCACACGTCCCCTATGCAGGGCGCACATCCCCTGTGCATGGCACACGTCCCCTATGCAGGGCACACGTCCCGTATGCGTGGCACACGTCCACTAGGCGTAGCACACATCCCCTAGGCGTGGTACACGCAGGGCCGAATCAATGATGAGGCAATGTGAGTGGCCTGATTCAGGCGGCGCCACCTGCTGGTGAAGGAAGGGGCGGCATCTGCAAAGGGTGCTCATGTTCTCCTGCACGGCGCGGGAAGAAGTGAGAGCCGACAGAGATCAGAGAGCAGCCTCCTGTGCTGAGATACCGATGATAAGAAGCTCCATGTCACAAGGTGACAGATCTACTGCTGGCCAGGGTGAGGGGGCTGGGACCTGGGGGCTGGGGCCCAGGGGCTGTGAGCATGTGAAGCTGCACATGTACAAACAGCACAGAGGACTGTGTGAGGTATCTGTATAATCTGTGTGTGAGCTGTGTGTGAGATTTGTGTGAGCTGAGTGTGTGTTATGTGAGCTGTGTGTGTTGTGTGAGCTGTGTGTGTTGTGTGAGCTGTGTGTGTGTGTTGTGTGAGCTGTGTGTGTTGTGTGAGCTGTGTGTTGTGTGACCTGTGTGTGTGTGTGTGTTGTGTGAGCTGTGTGTGAGCTGTGTGTGTTGTGTGAGCTGTGTGTGTTGTGTGAGCTGTGTGTGTTGTGTGAGCTGTGTGTGTGTGTTGTGTGAGCTGAGTTTGTGTGTTGTGTGAGCTGTGTGTGTGTTGTGTGAGCTGTGTGTGTGTGTTGTGTGAGCTGTGTGTGTGTGTTGTGTGAGCTGTGTGTGAGCTGTGTGTTGTGTGAGCTGTGTGTGTTGTGTGAGCTGTGTGTGTTGTGTGAGCTTGTGTGTGTGTTGTGTGAGATGTGTGTGTTGTGTGAGCTGTGTGTGTTGTGTGAGCTGTGTATGTTGTGTGAGCTGTGTGTGTGTGTTGTGTGAGCTGTGTGTGTTGTGTGAGCTGTGTGTGTGTTGTGTGAGCTGTGTGTGTTGTGTGAGCTGTGTATGTTGTGTGAGCTGGGTGTGTTGGGTGAGCTGTGTTGTGTGAGCTGTGTGTGTGTGTTGTGTGAGCTGTGTGTGTGTGTTGTGTGAGCTGTGTGTTGTGAGAGCTGTGTGTTGTGTGAGCTGTGTGTGTGTTGTGTGAGCTGTGTGTGTTGTGTGAGCTGTGTGTGTTGTGTGAGCTGAGTTTGTGTGTTGTGTGAGCTGTGTGTGTTGTGTGAGCTGTGTGTGAGCTGTGTGTGTTGTGTGTGTTGTGTGAGCTGTGTGTGTTGTGTGAGCTGTGTGTGTGTTGTGTGAGCTGTGTGTGTGTTGTGTGAGCTGTGTGTGTTGTGTGAGCTGTGTGTGTTGTGTGAGCTGTGTGTGAGCTGTGTGTGTTGTGTGAGCTGTGTGTGTGTGTGTTGTGTGAGCTGTGTGTGTGTTGTGTGAGCTGTGTGTGTGTTGTGTGAGCTGTGTGTGTGTTGTGTGAGCTGTGTGTGTTGTGTGAGCTGTGTGTGTGTTGTGTGAGCTGTGTGTGTTGTGTGAGCTGTGTGTGTTGTGTGAGCTGTGTGTTGTGTGTGCTGTGGGTGAGTTGTGAGTTGTGTGTGTTGTGTGAGCTGTGTGTGTGTGTTGTGTGTGAGTTGCATGTGTGTGAGCTGTGTGTTGTGTGAGTTGAGTTCGTGTGTTGTGTGAGCTGTGTGAGCTGTGTGTGTTGTGTGAGCTGTGTGTGTTGTGTGAGCTGTGTGTGTGTGTTGTGTGAGCTGTGTGTGTGTGTTGTGAGTTGTGTGTGTTGTGTGAGCTGTGTGTGTGAGTTGCATGTGTGTGTGAGTTGCATGTGTGTGTGAGTTGCATGTGTGTGTGAGTTGCATGTGTGTGTGAGCTGTATCTGAGTGTGAGCTGTGTCTGAGTGTGAGCTGTGTCTGTGTGTGAGCTGTGTGTGAGTTGCGTGTCTGTGTGAGTTGCATGTCTGTGTGTGAGCTGTGTGTGAATTGTGTGTGTGAACTGTGTGTGAGTTGCGTGTCTGTGTGAGTTGTGTGTCTGTGTGTGAGCTGTGTGTGAGTTGTGTGTGTGAGCTGTGTGTGAGTTGTGTGTGAACTGTGTGTGTTGTGTCTGTGAGCTGCGTGTCTGTGTGAGTTGCGTGTCTGTGTGTGAGCTGTGTGTGAATTGTGTGTGAGCTGTGTGTGAGTGTGAGCTGTGTGTGAGTTGCGTGTCTGTGTGAGTTGCGTGTCTGTGTGTGAGCTGTGTGTGAGTTTGTGTGTGTGAGCTGTGTGTGAGTTGTGTGTGATACCGATGATAAGAAGCTCCATGTCACAAGGTGACAGATCTACTGCTGGCCAGGGTGTGAGGGGCTGGGACCTGGGGGCTGGGGCCCAGGGGCTGTGAGCATGTGAAGCTGCACATGTACAAACAGCACAGAGGACTGTGTGAGGTATCTGTATAATCTGTGTGTGAGCTGTGTGTGTGATTTGTGTGAGCTGAGTGTGTGTTGTGTGAGCTGTGTGTGTTGTGTGAGCTGTGTGTGTTGTGTGAGCTGTGTGTTGTGTGAGCTGTGTGTGAGCTGTGTGTGTTGTGTGAGCTGTGTGTGTTGTGTGAGCTGTGTGTGTTGTGTGAGCTGTGTGTGTTGTGTGTGTTGTGTGAGCTGTGTGTTGTGTGAGCTGTGTGTGTGTGTTGTGTGAGCTGTGTGTGTGTTGTGTGAGCTGTGTGTTGTGTGACCTGTGTGTGTGTGTGTTGTGTGAGCTGTGTGTGAGCTGTGTGTGTTGTGTGAGCTGTGTGTGTGTTGTGTGAGCTGTGTGTGTTGTGTGAGCTGAGTTTGTGTGTTGTGTGAGCTGTGTGTGTGTGTTGTGTGAGCTGTGTGTGTGTGTTGTGTGAGCTGTGTGTGAGCTGTGTGTGTTGTGTGAGCTGTGTGTGTTGTGTGAGCTGTGTGTGTTGTGTGAGCTGTGTGTGTTGTGTGAGCTGTGTGTGTGTTGTGTGAGCTGTGTGTGTTGTGTGAGCTGTGTGTGTTGTGTGAGCTGTGTGTGTTGTGTGAGCTGGGTGTGTTGGGTGAGCTGTGTGTTGTGTGAGCTGTGTGTGTGTGTTGTGTGAGCTGTGTGTGTGTGTTGTGTGAGCTGTGTGTGTTGTGTGAGCTGTGTGTTGTGTGAGCTGAGTTTGTGTGTTGTGTGAGCTGTGTGTGTTGTGTGAGCTGTGTGTTGTGTGAGCTGTGTGTGTTGTGTGAGCTGTGTGTGTGTTGTGTGAGCTGTGTGTGTTGTGTGAGCTGTGTGTGAGCTGTGTGTGTGTGTTGTGTGAGCTGTGTGTGTTGTGTGAGCTGTGTGTGAGCTGTGTGTGTGTTGTGTCAGCTGTGTGTGTTGTGTGAGCTGTGTGTGTTGTGTGAGCTGTGTGTGTGTTGTGTGAGCTGTGTGTGTTGTGTGAGCTGTGTGTGTTGTGTGAGCTGTGTGTTGTGTGTGCTGTGTGTGTGTTGTGAGTTGTGTGTGTTGTGTGAGCTGTGTGTGTGTTGTGTGTGAGTTGCATGTGTGTGAGCTGTGTGTTGTGTGAGTTGAGTTCGTGTGTTGTGTGAGCTGAGTGTGTGTGTTGTGTGAGCTGTGTGTGTGTGTTGTGAGTTGTGTGTGTTGTGTGAACTGTGTGTGTGAGTTGCATGTGTGTGTGAGTTGCATGTGTGTGTGAGTTGCATGTGTGTGTGAGCTGTATCTGAGTGTGAGCTGTATCTGAGTGTGAGCTGTGCCTGAGTGTGAGCTATGTCTGTGTGTGAGCTGTGTGTGAGTTGCGTGTCTGTGTGAGTTGCGTGTCTGTGTGTGAGCTGTGTGTGAATTGTGTGTGTGAGCTGTGTGTGAGTTGCGTGTCTGTGTGAGTTGCGTGTATGTGTGTGAGCTGTGTGTGAGTTGTGTGTGTGAGCAGTGTGTGAGTTGTGTGTGAACTGTGTGTGTTGTGTCTGTGAGCTGCGTATCTGTGTGAGTTGCGTGTCTGTGTGTGAGCTGTGTGTGAATTGTGTGTGTGAGCTGTGTGTGAGTGTGAGCTGTGTGTGAGTTGCGTGTCTGTGTGAGTTGCGTGTCTGTGTGTGAGCTGTGTGTGAGTTTGTGTGTGTGAGCTGTGTGTGAGTTGTGTGTGAACTGTGTGTGTTGTGTCTGTGAGTTGCGTGTCTGTGTGTGAGTTGTGTGTGTGAACTCTGTGTTGTGTCTGTGTGTGAGTTGCGTGTCTATGTGTGGGAGTTGTGTGTGTGAGCTGCGTGTCTGTGTGTGAGTTGTGTGGGAGCTGTGTATGAGTTGCTTTGTGTGTGTGTGTGTTTAGATATCTTTTGAGTGAAGTGTGTGTATATACACTTCTGCAGCATCCATATGCTGTGTATATGATGTGTACCTGCTGAGCATCTGTTATATAACAGGGCCACGTCACACACACAGATATTTGTGCAGATATTGTTCGCATATCTCTGGTTGCAGTGATATCATGGACAAATTGTTCTATTTGTACACGGCCACAAAATGGAGCAATGTGTCCATGATTTCACTGCAACCAGAGATCTGTGACCAATATCTGCACAGATATCTGTGTGTGTGACGTGGCCCTAAGACATGTATGATGTGTGTGTCTGTGTGAGTATATGATGTGTATGTAATGAGCATGTGTTATCCAGTATATCTGTGCTGTATACATGTATATATAGTGTAATTTAACCCCTTCACTACCTTTTGAAGTACATATATGTCAAAGCTTGTATACTCACCTTTGATACCGGCTCACATGCTCAGCATGCTTCAGGTTGCAGGACTGTATCTGCCTACAGGACCATCGCTCTGCCAGCCATTGTGTGTGTCTGTATGGTTGAGCCAATCCTGCCATTACCATTAATGACCCTTGTTCTGGATTCGTCCGTGTGGTCCTTGTATGTGTGTGATGGCGCTGACATACATGTGTTTGAACAACTTTTTTTCTATTTCTCTAAATTAAAATATCCACTATTGTCCTCATTTCATTTTACAGGGTAGATATAAATCTGTGCAAACTAGATTTATTTCTACCAATTGAAAAAGACTTTCTGGGGGGAGGGGGGGCGCCATTTGCAGTTCGCCTCAGACAGCACAAAGGCTAGGTTCACCCCTGGGTACACGTCCCCTATGCAGGGCACACGCCCCTATGTGTGGCACACGTCTCCGATGTGTGGCATATGTCTTTTACGCAGGGCATATGTCCCCGTGTATTTGAAATATGGCGCCATGGCGTGCGCCGCTATTCTGATTGGTCAGCGCTGAACGCGGTGGCCAATCAAAGGAGCGGCATTCGAACCGCGCACCGCTCCTCTGATTGGCCGCCGTGTTCAGTGCAGACTAATCAGAATAGCGGCGCGCGCCATGGCGCCATATTTCAAATACACTGTACTCAGTGTATTTGAAATATGGCGCCATGGCACACGCCGCTATTCTGATTGGTCAGCGCTGAACGCGGCGACCAATCAGAGGAGCGGGATTCAGACCACGCGCCAAGCCGCGCTACTTCAGGTAATAGGGAAGAAAATGGTGTGTCACAGTCCGCGCCGCCACGATCATTCACTCCAAAGAAAAGCACATGAAGATGGAATGTCAAAACGGACTCCTTTATTTCCTCCTGCCTCCTACGCGTTTCGGTGCCCTCCGGGCACCTTCCTCAGGGATACCCTGAGGAAGGTGCCCGGAGGGCACCGAAACACGTAGGAGGCAGGAGGAAATAAAGGAGTTCGTTTTGAAGTTCCATCTTCATGTGCTTTTCTTTGGAGTGAATGATCGTGGTGGTGCGGACTGTGACACACCATTTTCTTCCCTATTACCTGATGTTTCTCCACACTTGTATGGATGGTGGAAGTCCTGCAGCAGCTATCTAGGAATAATCATTGAATACGCCTTCAAGCCAGTTGTGGGTTACACAACTGCCCCAGGTGAGTGAATCCCTGTTTTCACCACTTATATACTCAGTGCCGCAGTGATAGGGCACTATTGCGCCTCTTATTCCTTGCTCCTTCTTTTATCTTGAAGCCGCTCTACTTCTCTGATTGGATCAGGACCGTAGCTCAGCCACTGCTACTGCTGCACAGAGGTCAGCGGCTCGCCAGCCAGGAGATGACCGGCTAACGCAGGTCATCTCCCAGCTGGCTCGCGCGCGCTGCGGCCAACTTCGGCCGGACCCGTATATACCGGTGACAGCGGCACTAACGCACCGCTGTCGCCGGGCTGCAAATTGGCGCGAAATTCGAACCTTGAACTTGCGCGCCCATTTGCATAGTCTGCGCTCATTGGTGGTTGCCTCTGGTGGCCACCAATGAGTGGCCTCTGTCTGGCGCGCGATTTCCGTGACAGACAGACAACATTAGACGATTATATAGTAGAAAAGAGAAAACACAGTAGTTTGACAATAAATGGCTTCACCCAACCACTAACAATCAGTGGAAAAAAGCTTTTGTGTTATCATTCATATTCTCTGGACAAAAGGCCAAGAAAGCAAAAAATTTGCCGGGGTATGTAAACTTTTGAGCACAACTGTATAAAGTGAGACTGCAGCCTCCATTAGGAAGAGACTTTCTGGTGCAATGCATTTGTATTAGTTCAAAATACAATGGAGTTTCCTGAAAATACTATATGCACTACTTGGCCAATTTCGTTGGACAGCCACCCGGGGACACTACATCTCTACCATTATGTTCAGCTGATTGCTGCATGTGTTAACAATTTGACTAAAATTTAACAATATTTAGGTTAAGTCTTCGTCTGTGTTTCCATTCTCTTTCTTCCTCATAGATCATTAGAAACACAATCGGCATTTGCATAGTTCAATCAGATTTATGGGTAGAGCAATGCTTACACAGCTACATCTGCTGGCTGCTGAGAAACAGTGGCTCTGCATTATAAAAAGAACTTGTAATAGGAAGCAAGTTATAAGGCAGCTACGGTATATTCTAAATTCATAGTATAAATTAGGAGATTACAAAGATGAAAGATCCTCAATGTGCAATAAAATCAACATACAATGACCTCATGGGCAGCCTGAGAACCTCCAACAGCCAATCAGCATCACTCTTAGGGTACCTTCTCACGCCACAACCGCGGGAGACATTTTTGGAGGCGAAACTTCTTCCTGGAAATATCGCTGCCAAATTGCCTCCTTATTGACTTTGTTGGTTTCAGGATAGGCATGCTGATTTGTGGCAAAATTGCACCAAAAAAAAACGCATTAAAATATGCATTGTGTGCACATAGCCTCAATGTTGGGACTAGCCCAAAGGAGAGCGGTTACAATGCAGGGAAAGAAACAGGTTTCCGTCTAGAACTTCAGACAGGGATTAGTTTGCAGCTATAGCAGATGTGAATCTGAATGCTCAGCAAGGCTGCATGACATGGGTGTCCCTACAGCTAAAGGAGACTGGAGCCATATATAGTGTGAAAAAGGAAGTGAAAGGTACGTGCAGTATACAACGTAGTTGAGTCAGCCTGGAGACCATGAGAACAAGTGAATGAGGTAGTTCATTCCTCAAACAGAACGTTAAGCATCGAGAGTCGAGACCCCAGTCTGCGACTACTAAAGGTGAAGGGTTTGCCCACACAGTATGTGAGGCAAAAAGGGAACCTTGAGTGGATGTTCTGAAAACATCAGTAATGTGAGGCTAGAGCTTGACCATGGTGGCAACCTATTTACTTGGCAATGAATACTGGATGTAGAGTCTCAGAAAAGGATGGAATGACTCCCATGAATGGCACTGTGATGTTGAGCTTGGTGGTGGTGAAACAACAGGGACTAATGAGGACAGGAAGAACTAGGTTGGAAGGAGTAGAGGGTCTAAGGATGGTGATGCTTTGTATTGAGCAAGAAACATCTGAGAAGATGTGTAGCCGCAATGTTCTGTGTACTGTGTTTGTCTGGTTACATTTAAGTAAAAAAGTGTGTTTTAAAAACTGGTGGTCTCATTCTCTGCTTAAGTTAATATCTGGATCTGGCTAGCCAAAGCCATCAGCAGCGTGCCGCCTGCATGGGCAAATTGACCTCATGACAACTCCACACACCCAGCCAAGGCCACTCAGGCCACCCCATTTTTCCTGTGGCATTTTGGGGCCCGAGAGAATAGCACCTCGTCCATGACTACCGCCCCATGCAGGGTTACAGGACCTCAGGTGGTACTGCATTAAAAACAGGCATGATTTGTCCAGCAATTACTGATGCTTGTAGCTTGTAGTCTACAAGCCCTAAGGCCTGGATAGGTTCAGCAATATTTCCCGAATTTTATCTGTGAATACAGTTTGCTTTTACAATCCAAAAATGCAAGTTATTAAAAATCTATCATGCAAAGAGGTATCAATATACCAAAACAATCCAGAAACGCTGCCATCCTCTGTGGGCCACAGCTAATTTCCAGAGTCCGTCCCTTTCTCAACATGGAAACAACTAAAATCCTTACCGTAGCCCTAATCCACTCCCGCCTTGATTATTGCAATTCTCTAAACTTTCCCCTCTCCAGTCCATCCTTAGTGCAGCAGCCAGGATCACCCATTTGGCCAATCGTTACTCAGATGCTTCCGCTCTGTGCCAGTCATTGCACTGGCTACCCGTACACTACAGGATCAAGTTCAAATTGCTTGTTCTCACCCACAAAGCTCTTCACAATGCAGCACCCCCCTACATCTCCTCCCTCATCTCTGTCTATCACCCCACCCGTTCTCTACATTCTACAAATGACATTCGACTAACATCTGCACTAATCCAATCCTCCCACTCCCGGCTCCAAGACTTCTCCTGAGCTGCACCAATTCTATGGAATGCTCTACCCCAAAAAATCAGGACCATCCACAATTTGCATGGCTTCAGACGCTCCCTAAAAACACATCTTTTCAAGGCGGCCTATCATGCTCCCTAACAAAATTCCTTTGTACTGTATATAGCCCATTCACTATCTCTCTGGACCTAATTCGTCTTCAAACTCCCCCAAACCCGAAAGCTCTACACAGATTGTCTGGTGACCATTCATGTAACTTTATTTCTATCCCCCATTACCTCAAGATGCCTTGACCTTCAGTGTAATAAGCCCTTGTACTTTGTGTAACCCCTATCCCGTTGTAGATTGTAAGCTCTATTGAGCAGGGTCACCTTTATTTTTGCTTTATCTATTGTATTGTATTTTTTACATTGATTCTATGCTTATTGTTTTGTTTCCTATTATTGTACTGTATTCTTCCTCTACTGGAATTACTTACTGTATTATATTGTGTATTTTTCGTTCATTAACCACTGTATTGTAAAGCGCTGCGGAATATGTTGGAGCTATATAAATATAGATTTATTATTATAACAGGATATTATGCTATACACTAGAACACTAAGAATAAAAGAGACACATAGCAAATGTATTGGCCAATGCAGATGAGCCGAATAACCATGTCAAGGTGCCTCTCATGTATCAGGACCCTAACCTGAAATGCCTCTATGTGTGATTAAAATCAGTGTGTATGAGAAGGTAGCACTCTAGCTATAAAGGAAGGTGATTCCCATACCATCCCATACAAGCAGATTTTAATTGCACATAGAGGCATTTCAGGTTCCTGAAATCAAGCCCGTTCAATCTGCTGTCAAAAGCGTGAAAAATTCCTCCCCTTCATATAAATATAGTGCCACATACATCACTGTCTCCTCCGAAATATAAGCTTGGTGCAGCATTAGACGTATGTGTATGGGGACAGATTTTTTAGCTCAGTTCATTAATTTCCTCTGTTATTCAGGGAGCTTTGCCTCAAGGAAATTGACAATTAGAGCAAAATTTGTATCAAGGTCCAATGTCACATACTGAACCATTTAAAGGAAACTTGTCAGGCAATTCCTGCTGCCCAAAACATGGGCAGAACACATCACAGCTTGGCTGTACCATTGCAGCAGGTATCTTATTCCCTGAAACACCAGGGTGTTTCAGAAAAACAAAATATTTTAAAAAACCAGCTGTGGATCATAGCCGAACACCAGACACACTATGGGAGATGCATGCGAGATACTCGCATAACTCTTGCATGACTTACCCGGAAAGGCCTCAGACTCTCTGGATTGGAACATGGAGCTGCATAAAAACACGCGCTCCTGTCCAGAGAGCCGACGGCCATTGCAGGTGAGTCATGTGAGACTCATGCGAGTATCTCACATATGTGGCACCCTGCCATTACAGGTAGCCAGAGACCCACCTACGGTATGGATGAAGATACCCAGGTTGGGACAATTCAGTCACCTCGTTACAGACTTTGCTGTGCATGGTCAGCTTCCTAAGCTTGCCACTATTCCTCTCTCGGTGGGTGTCTGCTGAAAGTGGAGTGTTGTTGGATTGGAGTCAGTGGCCCTGGAAGCCCCAAAGGCACAAAGATTACAATCCCTGGTGAGCCAGTGCAACAGTGAGACTCTGTTGCCTGTTACATTGTAGATTGTGCTTTATGTGTTATATGTATTTAGTTGTTAGGGATCCAATAAAGCTGTATCATTGTGTGCCTCCCAAACCCTGTGTTGTCTGAGTATTGTTCTACCCATGGTTAAGGAGTCCAAGCATTCATTTGGGATGTGCTCTGGTCCATGCGGTCTTTCTAAAGGAAGTCGGGCCAGCGGACAAAAGCATCCACTGACCCCCGTGTCTCCACAGATACTAACAGCCTCCTTACCCATGGTTATAGGTGAAAAGGGAACCTCTACAATAATGATGGTGACCACTTTGCTTAAAGTCTCTCTTCATTTGTACAGATTTTCCCATAAAGACACTTCTTTGCTTTGGGCTTCTGGATGAGCTCATGATGATCACAAAGTGTGGGTTTCCCTTTAATGGAAGTCTTTACATAGAGGCTGGACAGACATCTGTCTGGGATGATTTAGTGCATCCTGCTTTGATCAGGGGGTTGGAGGAGATTACTCAGGGGGCCCCTTCCAACTACACCATTCTATGATTTTATGATAAGTGTATTTCCCAAAACGTTTTCTCATGGCTACAAACCTCTTTTCAAGCCATGTCTCCAGAGTTCATCATCTACCACATTTTCGAATGTCTGAGTACATGTTCCCCAAATCTATTTTCCATGTGCCTGCGAAATATATCAACTCTACATGGAGTGATGGAATTCTACCTATTATGGGGTATCTCACCTTATGTTACCTACATACAATCTCATTTGACATACAGTGGGTACGGAAAGTATTCAGGTCCCTTTCATTCTTTGTTTCATTGCAGATATTTGGTAAATTCAAAAAATTCATTTTTTTCTCATTAATGTACACTCTGACTGAGAAAAACAGAAATGTAGAAAATTTGTGCAAATTAATTAAAACAGAAAAACTGAAATATTTCATGGTCATAAGTATTCAGACCCCTTGCTCAGACACTTATATTTAAGTCACATGCTGTCCATTTCCTCGTGATCCTCCTTGAGATGGTTCTACTCCTTCATTGGAGTTCAGCTGTGTTTAATTAAACTGATAGGACTTGATTTGGAAA